>JAIPMN010009090.1:34549-61120 GCA_020650975.1 Apostichopus californicus | reverse complement strand
TTCCGCCCCCCCCCCCCGCTTCGCAAGTCAGAAAACCCAGTTTTCATTTCTCAATAAATGATCACAACATTCGTCATTTTACTCAGAACATTTTGGCAGAAAAAAATCTCATTTGGAGCACCAAATTGCATCTAAGGCCAGGAGAAAATGCAAAATTATTTACAAAATGGAGTGAGTGTTGAAGTGTGCTATATTGCACCAAATTGCATCTGAGACCACCTGGAAATGCAAAATGGACACCCCCTCCCTTTGACCCCTCCCCCAGGCCGGCCATCAGTCTTCAGCCCCCCCCCCCCACTCAAAAGTACCTTCCTACGCCACTGGCGCATTGTACAAAAATGCAAACATCATGTCAATCATTTTAAGCGACTTATTAAAAAGCCTATAACCATTTTGTTCTTGGGGTGGGGGGGGGGGGGAGTTGATAGTTTTAGAGAGTTTATCAAGGCCTATTTCTTTTTCTTGTTGACCTTTATTTTGCACAATGTATCCACTTGAACAATCTGATACGTCTATTGAAAAAAGTCAGAAATTAAGAAATATATTTTGGGAAGTTCTTTCCAAAATCGTTTTGTGTTTGACTTATTTTCCATGCAAGCACCTGCGTCACCAACTTATACACAATAATAATGGCATCTTGATTGTTTCATTACTGTGAGGTAACTTTTAATTAACAAATGCTGCAAATTTTTGAAGCGCTTTCACTGAGCGTCAGCTTTTGTAGACTGAAAATGCCATAGAAAATTTCAAGGAAATGTTTTACCTCAACAACGTTGCAATGTGTATTAGTTTATCATAAACTGAGAATTTGTCTAAGGTGGCAATATGGCTCCATTTGAATTTCAACCCCTCCCCAGCAGTCCGGTAGCCACACTTTACCCAGGGGGCATTTCCCCTCTACTTTCAGACTAGTGGTATCCCGCCCCACCCCCTTAATTTCTCCCAAACTCATGTGAACAAAATCTTCACAAGTAACAGCATGAGTACAGTTGGCGTGCCATGGAACCAGCTCTTGCGTACGAGATTGCTACTAGAGACTAGCGGAGCCGTTTTAATTCCGTTTTAGGTTGAGGTTGGTAGTTAATTTTAATTATTGTTGAGCTGCAAGAGAGTCCTTGAATATATATAATATACAAATACATAAATGATTATCTGATTGGCGCGATATTTTGCTGGTAATATACACCACGCAACGCAGTTCAAAGTTGTTAATGAAATGGTCCGGTACAATATGTATTACTCAACTGTACCAAGCATGGGTTGTGTAATGCCTAATTATGTCCAATTAGATTCGTTTACTACTTTGAGTATCATTGTATATTCTGGAAATCAATCGTAACTTCTTTCTTACTCTCTTTTTTTCTGAGCTGGGTTATATGGTAAATATAGTGTGCTATTGCGCCCTTTGCCGTGACTGGAAAAACAAAATGAGACGGTATGTCTACAATTTAACAAAAGCGTCTAAATATATATACTTCTTTAGATGCAGTAGTTAAGAGGTGTAATGGATCTAAAAGAGGTATACTGCATATAATACAAGTCATAAAACTATATAACTCACCAAATTACAATTTCAAACTGTATCTCGGCTCAAGTAAAACGCTTGGTCTTAATATGAAGAAATGTCCGACACGAAATATAATAAAATTGAGATAATTAGAACCAAAAGAAGCGGTAAGGTCGCAACTTTCCCAAATATTATTAACCGAGTGGTGAAGTATGTATTCCAAGGAAAACGCGTATTTTTGTAGATTAAGGTGGAAGAAAAATTCAATGAACCATCTCTTTATCTCGGCGAGACAGGTTTAGAATTGAGTGTTCGTTTTCAGAAAAACACATTCAAACAACAATGATTTCTGTGGCTAGTAAGTGGTATCGGTAGTACTCCATGCAGCGCAAAGCAGCCGTGGTATTATGTGGGCGCATTATCGAAATAAGATTACTCATTCGTTGTAGTATTTTATAGCTACAATGAACTATGCCAGTGCAGTCATTTTATAGGAAACTGATCTTCCGAGGATGTGATTGTTCAAACTTCTTGGGAAAGCACATATACTTCATTTTTTTCCTTACGAAATATGTTTTATCGGTATACTTACCCTCCATTGACGGCGAGTCTCGCTTTGACTCGAGTCCTAAGCTAGATGACTTGAGTTATGTACGTCATGGTCGAGTCCAAATAAAGTCAAGTCATTTCCGTTTCTACTTGACTCATGTCAAGTCATTTTGAGATGTTGTCTCGAGTTAAGTCTAGTCGTTTGGGTTGTCGACAAGAGTCTGATCATCAAAAAAGGAAAGAGAAAAGATACGAGTCCGAGTCAGTGGCATGACTTGTTACAGTATTGGCGATGAAAATGGCAATGGGTAGTGTGGAGTGTGGCTAAAAAAGTTCTTCATCACGGTTTCTATTTCCATATGTAAATCAAGTAGGGCCTATATAAATATTATGATGGTTTACTGTGTAAATTCGCAATAGTAATAGCTTAATGGTGATTTTAATGGGTAGTGATGACGACGAAATTCGCTGATTTTGCTCAGTGGTTTAATTAGTTCTATCTTTCGGCTATGTGATTCCATCAATGGTTTGACCGGATTAAATCCGCCAGAATTATATTTGCAAAGGGAAGGAAGGTAAAATGTCCCTATAACTTCGCGCATGCGTCGATGTTTACTGTACGTATAACTCCGCTAAATGTACGCTAAACTCCGCTAAAGGTGTCTCAAAAGTGTCTCAAAATACATAAATGATGTTTTCTTGTTTTCACTGTGGCAATTTTGTCAGTTTCTGTTAAGGCTTTTTGGATTAAAATTGCTGTTTATTCTTTGCTGTATTACACAGTACGCAAAGTTACATCACACCACCAAACATTACTTTCTCGATCAGCTGTAAACGTAGAAAAGTTTGGTAGATCTACCATATACGTGTATATCAATGGCGTGCCATAGTATTCAACTACTCTCAATAACATCGACAAATTAATGTATGTCATCGAATATGTGTACGCCGCGCAGAAACTTGGCTTATGGTAAGATCTATAGCCTACGTAGGTCAACAACGATCGTAGAATCTGTCATCGCCAATCCTTGATAATACAGTGCTCACGTAATTATATCCATTTAAATTGAGAAATTGCAAAGAGCATCTTCATTAAAGACTTCATGATTTTGATTTCTTCGGTCGGGGTATGGATCCTTAGATCTAAATTGATTTAATTTGATATAGACTCCCTATACCTGTCCTACGTTAGGCCACGACCGCAATGAATTTTACAACTGTATTCTCTAACAATTTAGTCTTAGTTCTTTATTATGGAATCTATTTTGGCAAAGTTACGCCACGTATAAAATACGTCAATATGGATTTGCATGTTTTGGACAAATTATAAGTGTTTAATATGTAAGAATTATAGAAATTTGTCCGACAGTTCTTAATAACTACACCATGTACTGGAACCAGTTCTGCGACAAAATAGCTTGGCCATTCGTGGAGAAGCCGGATGAACGGCAATGTACTAACCCGATATTTTGTGCGACAGTTGGTTTAAAAATCAGATTGTTAACGACAAAATATCCACACTGAGTGAAAAACTACCCCTCAGTCTTGCACCATGGTGGCCAGACGTCTGGAATTAAGGCTGGACAGTCCGGCAATTCAGTCTGTTTCCATCAGTCAATATTGACACCTTGCAGAATGCATATATGCTTTGGCCTATGTCCAGTATTTCTACATTAAGGTGAAGAGATTATTCTGAATATGAATATGCAAGTAGGCATAGGCTATGTATTTACAGAGTTCTGTGCATTATTATTGAATAACTTACTATAAATACTGAAACAAAAGTTGTTTATGTTTTCATATCCCACTAGATGTGTATCACTAGTTGTGTAATGACATACAAGTCATTATCTCCTGAGGAGTAGACACCATTTATCAGTGACTGAGACATCAGAGCATGAACTTACTTGGGTGATTTTAGCTGAAACATGGACTACGAATTTAAGAACGAGACCAATAGCATTCGACAAAAAGTTGAAGACTTGTTTGACTTTGAAGGCTGCAAAGTTGGAAGAGGTACCTATGGTCATGTCTACAAAGCAACAACCAAGAAAACACCAAAGCAAGAATATGCCTTGAAGCAAATAGAGGGCACTGGCATATCAATGTCAGCTTGCAGAGAAATAGCGGTAATTTTGAAATCGATATCGGAGCATTTTCTCTACATGTCATTATTCATTAAATGATAGTCAGGTAGTAATTAAGTCAAATCAGCCTACCATCTATTAAGTTTTATCACAAATTTGTAAAATATTTAGTTTGGAAGAAGTTAAATGATGTACTCAGAGTAAGAAGTGAATTTTGTGATTATGTAATCTCAAGTGCCAAATTCTGAAATATGTGACATTTTCACCTAACTTCCCCCTACTACCCCCCCCCCCCAACCACATCCACAACTCAAGCACATTTATTGGGTGGTTATGGTAATTTCATTCACTGATGAAAGGGTATTGATTCTGGATCGCAATCTTATTAAGCTTTGGTCAGAATAATGATGACAAACTGATTTTTTGCCAAACTATTGACAATATTTCAAGTTTTCAACCTTTTAACGTTTCTATGTCTGCTTTTTGTAAGGGACTTGAAGCCCCATTAGACCTGTTAGCCGCATTTTAAGCTTATGTGATAAATTTAGGAGACATACAGTATGCATGTGCTGAGTCCCTCTGGATCTGGTTGGAGTGAGGTTAGTCACAATGGAAATTAGATGACATTACAGGGTATAACGAGTGCTCAAATTTTGTGGAGCAGTTTGGAAGGCTATAAATTTTCTCTCTACTAGATGGTTCTTTTATACATAACTGTGTACTAACATCAATTTTTTCTATTCCCTTCATTATAAAAAGTTGCTCAGAGAATTGAAACACAGGAATGTCATCTGTCTAAGGAGGGTATTTTTGTCTCACGGTGATCGGAAAGTCTGGCTTCTGTTCGACTTTGCTGAGCATGATCTATGGGTAAGTCTAACCTCTCATCTCTCCTTGATGTATGGATAAGTTCATGTAATAACTTGAGCTCTCACTCTTCCTTTTTAACTTTTCCACTGTTTTGTTTATCTCTTCAAAGATAACATCAAATTTTGTTCAGAATTAGAAAGAAGAAAAAAAGAAAAAAACAGAGGTTAGGCATTGACAGTGAATTACAAGAGCAGAAGTTAATTGCTTGGACTTGTAGTGTCTTGAAGCATCTTCTATGCATAAAAGACACAAAAATGTTTTTCAACCTTGCTGCAACATTTCTTCTTCGTGCATTTGTTTTGGTCTTTAAGGGAAATAATGGAGAATACTATTCCATAGTAACCAAGTGTTTTTTGAAGCGAGTGTCTGCATAGCATTCGACAGGACAATGCATTAAGTAGAAGAGTGCAAAAATGCTTGCTTCCTGACAGATATTACTGTACCAGTTTAGTGTATTAATGGAGCACAAACTGCTGCATTTAACTTGAAATATGTCTTCAATAAACTTTGATATGAAATGTTGGAAACACATAACTTTGCCCTCAGAAATTCTGCTGGACTTTCAGTAATGTGACAGAAATAAAATAAAATGAAAAAGAAGAAGAGCATTTTTCATGCAGAGAGAAAAACTTCTGAATAGAGTTTAATGTACTTTAAGTTATTTAGCATTAAAATTATGGTTAAGGTCCTTCCTGTGACTTTCATGTCTTCTTAATGTGATATTTTCATCCCATAACTTCATTATGACTTTCACTAATAAACGATATTTTATATTTATAGACTAACAATTTTAATGTTACATATATGCAATGGACGAGATGTTTTGTTTTCCTTTTCATTATTGCTCTAGCACATCATCAAGTACCACAGAAATAACAAGGCGAGCAAGAAGGGTCCTACCTCTGTTCCAATCACAATGGTCAAGTCACTACTTTATCAGATCCTGGATGGTATACACTACCTCCATGCTAACTGGGTACTTCACAGAGATCTGGTGAGTTAAACTAAATAACATTACAGCCTATATAACCAGGGGGGTGTTACAGCCTGTATAACCAGGGAGGTGTTACAGCCTGTATAACCAGGGAGGTGTTAGAGATGGAGAAATAATGCTCTCACCAGATGACCTCCCCCCCCCCCTCCCCTCGAAATGTACTTGGACAGTTAGTTAATCCTTTCCATGCTGTAGTGTGTTGTGATTGATAGACCCGTTCAATTACTCCAAATATGATTACCCTTCCCAAGTGATTCTGAGTCATTCATAATCTAAAAATCCTTAGACAATAACAGGGTATAAATAATACATTGGAGTGGTGTGCTTAGCAGAAAATGCATTTAACTACCCTGGCCTTCTAGATTAAAAATGACTGAAAAGTCAAAATCTACAGAATAATATATCACAGTGTTATTTAATTATTGAGTCATTTATTAGCAAGTACTATGAATAAATCTCTTAGTTCTACGTATTTTTGAACATCTTCCCTGCAAGCAGTGATATTAATTCTGCAAGGAAAATTCTATCAAAAGTCCATCAGTGTCGGCCCTGACTGCAGGCGCCACCTTCATAATTTATGAATTTGGGGCTTTATGAGCTTGAG
This sequence comes from Apostichopus californicus, assembly GCA_020650975.1. Lineage (NCBI taxonomy): Eukaryota > Metazoa > Echinodermata > Holothuroidea > Aspidochirotida > Stichopodidae > Apostichopus > Apostichopus californicus. The sequence continues at coordinate 54,509 of JAIPMN010009090.1, read as the reverse complement.
GTAGCATCTAACCGTAGCAGACCCTTAGAGAGTGCCTAAGTTGTCGTTATTCTTTGATAATGGTATTGACATATCAGTGGCTCTAAACAATACCATGATTACAGGTCACAATGCACATAGCTTCAAAGGTTTTAAGTTTTAACAAATAATTTTGTGGTTTCTTCATCTCTATCACCTCCCTGGTATAACAACGTCTTGAAAAGAATACTGACAGGGAAATTGAAAACAAAATTTATCAGAGGGCAAAGAAAGTTATTGAATTTGAGGCAGCTACTTCCATTTGGCAGAATTAAATGACGATACAAGTTTAAAAGAAGTCTGAGCAAGAGAGTGCCACAAAATTATAAAGACAATAGTTGTTGTTGAGTACTTCAGTACTGTCATTTTACCATATTTCCTTTCTTCTTCATTTTGACAGAAACCAGCTAATATTTTGGTGATGGGGGAAGGACCAGACAGAGGCAGAGTAAAGATTGGTAAGAGTGGATTTAAAACACGCTGTATCTTTGCATTGCATTGACTGCAATCGCTTGGAACCATAATAGACTGTCTATAAAGGAAACTTTAAGAACACTTGGATATGTTTCTTGAATCCATCAAAGTTGCAAAAAAAATGAAATAAGCCAAACAAAAAAGCCAATCAAAAATAAAACATGAATGTATGTATGTATTTTAGATCCTCCTGCAAGCAGGAACTCTGGAAGAAGCCTCATTGGCTTATCAAAGCCGCAAGCTGACCTAAGTCAATCTCTTAGATTCATAATTAAAGTCCATGATTATGAATTGTCAATTGTAAAACTCTGTTACTGGGCGACATACATTAACCTTGGAGTGACTCAAACTTGGGACCTTTTGATTGAAAGCACCGGTGGTAACCACTGAGCTAACACTCCGCATTACATTACATTTAAATTTGTGGAACACAAACAGTTCTGTATTTTCTGATTGGAACTGTTATAAATTAAGAAAACGAACGACGGAAAAGTGAACGAGAAATCTTAGACATTGAGAAATGGAAAAGAAATTTATGTTTAGAACAGGATCACTTTGCTCTCTTCAAACTTGTCTAAGCTTTCCTGTTCAGTTTTCCGTTTTTCATTTACTTATATAATTATATGCAAAGAGCCAATTTCTCTTGACATCCCTTCCTCGCTGCTCGCTGGGTAGTATTGAATGAATCTGTTGTGTGATCGATACTTACACAGTGTGCTGTGGGTTCTGACTGGTGCCTCCAGCAAGGAAACGGCTATATGTATGTATGTATGTATCACTTTTGTATGTATGTATTTTAGATCCTCCTGCAAGCAGGAAGTGCAAAGAAGCCATCATTGGCTTATCAAAGCCGCAAGCTGACCGAAGGCAGTCTCTTAGATTCATATTTAACGTCCATGATTATGAATTGTTAATTGTCAACAACTCTGTAACTGGACGACATACATTAATCTTGGAGTGACTCGAACCGAGGACCTTATGATTGAAAGGCACCAGCGTTAACCACTGAGCTAACACTCCAATATAGGGATTGCCACCAACAATGGCTGGGTAGCTCAGTGGTCACTGGTTCAAATGCTGTCCTAGCCGTTACTTCTTCTTACCTCTTTTTCCATCTTTTTCCATTGAAACTGCTAAGAATAAAAATGTTAGGAGCAGTCAAAACTCAAATGGTTTTAGCATCATAGATCTCTAAGTTTTATTTAGGGGGCTATGCAGCTATGAGTGAACATTACTTTGCTCTGTCAGAATGAGAACCAAACTCAATAATTTATGCAGCTAGAATGATTGGCAGTAAGCAGCTAGGTATTCAATCTGATTGGATTAGTTATTCACCTGATGTTAATTTATTGCCATAATGTTGGATATCGAAACAATGTTTTCCATTATGTTTCTTTCTCTTTTGTTACATTTTATTGTTTCACCAAGTCATGTTTGCAATTTCAGTATAATAAAAACCAAATTTCCCAAATGTATTGAAATTGTTTGGAAATTACTGCAGCGTTCATAACACAAATGGCAAAACTAATGCAGGGACTTGTTTGTCAAACCTCAGTTGAAATTAACAGTTTTAACAGTTACTGGCCTTTGAGTAAAAAAACCATAATGGTTTAGAGCCTCATCACTTAAAAAATCATGTTGAGAACAAACCTTGCTTGTGTGGCTAAAGTTGGATCAACTCAGTAAGCTAGAATAAATTATTCTGTGGTAAATGAATAACTGAATTTATTAACATCTTCTAAACTTTTTTTAGAACAATTAAATGAACAATGGAAAAGCTTTCTTCTTCATTTTCAAATGCAGATGATTTATGAATGATTTGTAAAATGTAACTTTTAATTAAAATTACATTCTGATTGTTTCCACATCCCAGCTGACATGGGCTTTGCAAGGCTTTTTAACTCACCTTTGACCCCTCTTGCCAACTTGGATCCTGTGGTTGTCACATTCTGGTACAGAGCTCCTGAACTATTACTGGGTGCTAGGCATTACACGAAGGCAATCGGTAAGTAGTCATGCTCTCACAACCGTTATGTAATATCTTGGATAAACAATCTGTTAACTATACGCAAACATGCCAAAAACTCTCTACACTTGTGATTGGGATAAAGCTACTTCCAATGTGGAGTGGTGTATAATGGTATTACATTGAAGGCAGGGACAATTGATTTTACGTACCATCTGTTAAGTCAGAGTGGAGGGGAAGGACGGGGAACGTTGACCTATTTAATCACTTGATTCATTACATCAATAGTGAAAGTTTTTCTTATATTTAATGAATCCAGTGACTAAAAGCAATTCTCATTTTCTTATCTTGTACATAGATATCTGGGCTATAGGTTGTATATTTGCCGAGCTGTTAACCTCAGAACCAATCTTCCATTGTCGCCAAGAGGACATCAAGACTAACACACCTTACCACAGAGACCAGCTGGACAGGATATTCATGGTTATGGGCTTCCCACAAGGTACGAAACAGAGAGAAACATAGAGTGGGCAAAATGGTTAACCCTGTATGCCAATATTATCTATACAGAATACAATGTTATTGTCAGTAATGTTATAAAACTGCTCTGAGATAAACATTGTTACACTGCCCAGTAAGTGGAATAGTCGTTCATTTACATTGTAGTTTAAATAGTTTATCAAATAGTACCGGTGTACTCCATAATTTGTTAATAAATTATTAAATACTATTATTAATTATTAATTAATTATTATTAATTAATTATTAATCAGTGCGCAGCCATAATTTAACAGTCTATGTGTTTTTGGATGCTATCTGTTCATACATATATGCACCTTACAGCAGGCCAAAATTTTCAGCATTTTTTCTGGTTGACCCTCTGACAACCAGGGCTTTCATTTTGGTTGCCCGAACAGCAACATTGGTTGTCTGAGAAAACGTAGCTAAATAACAATGACCAATACATATACTGTAGGAGAGACATATTGGTTTGGTGTAAAATACAAGCCTTGTGGGTGAAACCAATTTATCATTTCACCTTTTTCAGGTTACTTAGTAACAATGCACTCTGAATAATCTAAACAACTAAGTCGTCAGCCGAACAACCTCCAAAACTGACTTTGGTTGTCTGAACAGAAGTTTTTAAGTTGGTGTTCTCGGACAACTACACTACCATAAACAATTTGTCCTGTTACTGCAATTGTAAAAACCAAGATATATTGTCACATATAAACCTAGAACATTTAGTCAAGATGCTGTACCATAAACAATTTAAACTCTTCTTGAATTTCTAAGTAAAATAAAACTGTTAGCTAGCTGCTTATCCACTAGAAAGCCTGTGTAGGAGAATGTGTAAAGTAAGTTGGCCTGACGTTTCGATCCTAGCAGGATCTTCTTCAAAGGCAAAATGACAAGTAACAGAAGGGACAAAAACACGCACAGAACACAGACAGGTTAATGAGCATGGTGAACACAAATTCTTGAATTTCTATAATTTTGGACAGATGAGATGGAAACTTTTCCAACAAGATTCCTGTATTTTTTTTTTTAAATGTGACTTAAATACTTCAATTGACCTTGTTATATTGATGTATCTTTTCTGTTTAGATAAAGATTGGGAAGATATTAAGAAGATGCCTGAACATGGGACATTATTAAAAGATTTCAAGAAAGCCAAGTAAGTTTGGAGTTCGATTCATTGTTTACTTGTCCGACTCAATCTTATTTCACATCTAGATATATTTATCCACAAGTTAGCTAGCTGCAAGGTTGACAAGCCATGTTGGGAATTACTCGCAAAATCCTGTGGAAGATTAATGTCCCAAATTAAGCAATTTTAGCTCTGTTGTTGCAGACAGCTGATGGTTGAAGATTGCTTTGTGGCTATTTTGGTCTTTCTAGGAAAGTAGACACATATTTTGATACTGTGTTGTTTAAAGGGTGTGAAGACTCGCACAAAAAGAAACGTCTAATGCAGGTAATTTGACCTAGTTTCGAATGAGGTGTAACAGAAGTGTTAAACACCACCATCGATCCAAGAAAATACACACACAGCTTGCTACTGTCGGTAATTAAACACTAGTGTACAGTCAGTACATACAGCTGCGGTCAATACCCACAGCACAGTACACAAACGATACAGCGATGGACATCTCAGGTCCAGCTAAAGATAACAATTAAGGTATCACGTTTCATTACTGTCTGCATTTTGTAGCGACACGAACAAAACGTCACTTGCAAGCAACGGAGAGTTAACTTTTTCAGATGGCCGCACGTGGTTTGGGGCGAGTCTTCAATGCCTTTAATGTAGCAGTAGTCTTATGAAGCTATGGTTTCTTGTTATGAATCAACTCTACATCTTTAGATCCTTTTCATAATGATTCTACTGGGCTCAATTCTGTTGAGGGTATATGTTCCTTACATACCTAGTGTTTGGGATAAGTAACACTTCCTCCTTGAGGAGCACTATGGAACACACTGAGAAACAATGTCATTCAAAGGCTGTGGCCTAAGCAAGTTATTCAATAGCAAAAAATTACTTATGTTCTTGCACAGTAAACCTATGCAGGTTGCTCCACTCTAAAGAGCTAGTTTAAGCAGAAACTGTGAAGTCCTTTTGAGTTATTATTCATTATAAGATTTGCATAAACAGTAGCTTAGTAAGACATCAGTACAGGTTTCCTTCTCCTCTTGACTGGCCCCTTAGGGTTTAATTCTAATCAGTAGCCATTAGTGGATGAGGCCCACATATTACTGGGCTGCCATATAAGCTATATGTAATAAAAGGTACTAGCTATCACTCTTTAGCCCTTGATGAACAAATGTTTTAGTGATATGAACCCTCCCAGACTAACACAAACCACCTTGTCCATGATGTATGTTTTATAGCTTCTTATCTGCTGGTATCAAATGAAGTTTTGGATATTTTCAAATAGATTCGTCTTACCCCAACAAACGTTGTCTGCACAATGTTATATCAACCAATCGAAGAATGAAGATATACCTCCCTGTGTTCTCTCCTTTGTTTATTAATAAATAAGTGATAACTATTAGATTGATTGCATTTCAGGTTCCTATAAATTTATTGTCAATCTTCTTATGAAATGAAACCAATCTCAAGTCCAAGTACACAATGAGTTTTATACTGAACTGAATATGTTTTTGTAAAACCAATGCTTGTAACGGGCATTTCTGGAAAAGGAATTTCTTGGAGCGTGGAGTTATTTCGATCCATAGAATTGAAGCAGTGTCTTTGAATGAATTAATATCGAAAGATAACTTTTCATTTTCTTGTTTCTGTCTCAGTTATGCTCATTACTCATTAATTCGCTATATGGACAAACACAAAGTCAAGGCTGACAGTAAGGCATTCCAGTTAGTAAGTACCAATCTCATAATATATTGTAACTCAGTGATGTTACCAGACTTTAACATCAGGGGTGAGTTGAGAGGGTTGGGGGGGGGGGGGAGGAGGAGGGTGCTGGGTCAGAGGAAGAGGAAGAGGAGGACAAAGTGTAGAAGGTCGGAATGGGATAAACATTCCCAATTAGTAAGTACCAATCTCATAATATATTGTAACTCAGTGATGTTACCAGAGTTTTTCCGTCAGGATGAGTTGGATGGGGTGGGGGGTGGGGTTGGGGGGTGAGTTTTGTGAAGATTTTATGCGGTGAGAAAAGGAGGGCCAAGTTTAGAAGGAGGGAATGGGAAAAGGGTTTGTAATATAATACCCTATAATAAAATAGTTGTAGATTAGGTTTGCAAAACAACCACCTTCTCTAGTCTGTCTCCAACTATCATAGTAGATATCACGGTAGTAGCCTGCTTTATAAGGGTCTATGCAAAGGAATTTGTCTTCACAAGGCAGTCATCTTTGTTGATGTCATGGCATTTATTGTTTATTTTCCTTTTCTACTCCCTAGACTGGTTAGTTATTCCTTACATTCTATCTTGCTCATCTAATTTTTGAAATGAAGTCAGAAACCAGAATCTTTGATTGCAGCTTCTCCCTAATTGTCCCTATTTTTTAGCACGTGAATATATAGTATAAGAAATGACTGGAAGGAATTGGAGCATTGTTATGGATCTAGATCAAAAGTCAAGCAAATGCTATGAATTCTTCAGATTTTTGTATCAAAATCTAACAATTTACTTCGTTTTTACAGTAATTTATCTTGTTTTTTTTTATAATTTGGTATGTATAGAGATTATATGGTAACAGTACCGCCAAAAAAACAAAAAAAATGAATGAATGAATGTATTTATCTTAACACCATAGTTGGCCAGGTATACCACTGTTGCTTCAAGACAGCAGGTGCATTGTGGGAAGGTCCTCATACCTACATCCATTGATCTTCTTGTTCTGTTTTCTTATCAGCTCTCCAAGCTTCTCATAGTGGATCCAATGAAGAGAATAACATCAGAGCTAGCCATGGAGGATCCTTTCTTCAAGGAAGAGCCGTTACCAACGTTGGAGTGAGTATTAGATCATTGTAAAATGGTTCATCCCCTTATCTCTAAATGTTCTAGAAAAACCAAATGCCATTTTCAACCTTTTTTTTGACAATTCTCATATTTCAAAATGGGAGATTGAATTTTCCAATTTAAACCTACCTCAGAATCTAGGAATAATAAAGGAGCAGGAAGAAATTTGTGCTTGGAAATTGTCGGTTTTGTTTTTAGTGTGGTCAATAATTAGCCCTTTACAAATCACCTATTGGTGACCAGTGATATTGGTACCAAATTTCCCATAGCAATACAAGGTTTGATTTATTACTGTACTCTGATGAAATCATGATGAAACTTTAACAAACAACAGAGAATTAGTTACCTGGGTGAACTTACAAAGTTGGGAGTACTCAGCGATACAGTGAATATCCAGGCAAACATCTGACAGATCATGCAATAGTTATTTATAGTCTTGATAAAGGTCAAAGTTGAGGACTATACCTAGATGGGAACTAATAATAAGTGCAGGAGAGTTAAAGTCTAGGTCAGTGACCAATTATAAAGTAGATTGGATTTGAGACTTTGATTTGAGTAAAAGAAACTGTTTTATAAGAACATGCTGTTGTGGTTTGATTGGTCGTGGAAAAATGCAGGGGAATTATTTATCCAGTATCGCATTGTAACATGCTTTGCAAAATGGTCAAATTGCTATATAAATGCGAAGACGTGTAGCAGTTTTTGTACACAGGAACACATAGTATTACATTTCAGACAAAGTTCAGAGCCTTTAAAACTGCTACACAAAATTTCTTCACCAAATTATTCCCTTAAGTTTTGTCCTGTATGGACAAATAGTCAAGCAATGTGATAGATTTTTTGCTCTCTATTCCTGTTTTTAGTGTTTTTGACGGGAAGACCATTCAGTATCCCAAGAGAGAGTTTTTAACTGATGAAGACAACGAGGAAAAATCCGTCTCCAAGCAGAAGGTCAGTTTGTTGATTTATGTATATTGCTAGTTTTGTCTGGTAAATTGGAAAGGTTTTACAGCTTTCTTGTGATCTTGTCACCGATACAGTTGTTTATATTATTGATGTTGTTTTGTTTTCTAAAGAAACAACAGAGTTTTTTATCATTCCTGCGTTAACTATCTCTCTCTCTCTCTATCTATCAATCTGTTTGTCTGTGTATCTGTCTGCCTGTGTATCTGCTCATCTGTCTACTTCTTTGTATTCTACCTAAAATGATGAGTTATTTACTGTTTTATATTTGTTTCAAGAAAATAGTTTGGTCACATTATTTACATCTTAACTGATATAAAATATACAAATAAATACATAATATAATGTATATAATGTAACTGAATAAACAGTACGTGTAATGACACTGCATTAATATGCACAGAGAGTACTCTTTTTAATCACAACAGTGATCAACTTAAGGACACTCATTGGTGGAGCCATGTCACATGTTTAAAATCATAGAATGTTAATGTGGAATATTCTCGCTACAATTTCACATCGTGTAATGCAGCCGGCGATGTGTAGGCGCTGTGCAGGTTATGTGAAAGGTTATGCGTTGGTGACAAACACACTGCTTGCTTGTGAAGAGTAATGTGCAAGTATATTATCAGATGATTATAGAGGTATACAACGGTTGGTTAAAGGTGGCGACATTTTGAAACAGTGAATGCTAGCTTTTACATGGTTGTAGGATCCTTGAAGACCAGGGCCTTCATAGTCTAGGGATGAACTCTGATTGGCTAACAACAGCTGGCTTTCTCATCCAGGAGAGATTCATTATTTAGCATTCCAATAATATATTCCAATAATATATACCAAACTGACCATTGGGTTGCAGTCCTACCTGGCATATGAACTATCCTGCTTCTTGGCTGTTAAACCATCCTCAAATTTATATGTGACTGCATAATATTGTAAAATGATGGCTCGCTTTGTTAATATTGTAATCAATGCCCATTGATATTGATCAATACAGCAGTTTTGTATGTGCACATCTGAGTTTTGGATACACACCTGAGTGTTGTATACACACCTGAGTGTTGTATACACATCTGAGTTTTGGATACACAACTGAGATTTGTATATACATCAGAGGTTTGCATGTACTCATCTAACTTTTGTATACACATCTGAGTTTGGTATACTCATCTGAGTTCTGTATACACAAATGAGTTTTGTATACACATAGGAGTTTTGCATACATACTCATCTGAGTTTTGAATACACACCTGAGTTTTTTATATACTCGTCTGAGTTCTGTATACACAAATGAGTTTTGTATACACATAGAAGTTTTGCATGTACTCATCTGAGTTTTGTAAACACATCTGAGTTTTCTATACACATCTGAGTTTTGTATGTACACATCTGTGTTTTTGTATACACAAGAGTTTTGTATACACATCTGAGTTTTGGTATGTACTCATCTGAGTTTTGTATACACATCTGGGGTTTGTATACACATCTGAGTTACACAATACCATTGGCAAGACAGTAGTATCCTTTAGTGTGTGCCATCACTGACCACATAATGATAGTTGTTATCCATTCTATTTCAACAGCCCATTGGTTTCCCCTTTTATCCTGGTTTGATGGGACAGGTTCCACATTATCCTTCCTTACAGTTTCCATTTGTGGGAATGTGGAATATATTTGTAGGTTTCAAATTGTTAGCCTCATGCTTTGGCTTGTTTGGTTTAAATTTCCTGTTAAAGAGCACACTTTTGGCATTTAATTATTCCACTTTGGAATAATATTATTAAAGACACTGGCGTATCCAAGGGGGGGCCAACGGGGGCCATGGCCCCCCCCAAAGGTGAGCCAAAAAGTGTTTCTGAACATCCGCTAAATCATATGATTGGAAATTAAAAAAATCGAGAGGAATAGCAGTGGTAGACTAGTCTAAACCTTTTCGTTTTCTGGTTTAAAATTAAATGTATGAGCATGAGGATTTACAGTTTATCACCATTTTGCAGTTACAGGCTGGTTGTAAGAAATTTATAACCTATGAAAAATAAAATTTCTTGAGAAAGATGATCCCAACTTTGTTTTATAAATATTTTAGAAAATTACACCTGGGGAAACATTTTTCTTAGAAGTTAATTAACATCACCATTGTACACTTTTGTCGCACCAAATTGCATTCAGCAATAGAAAATTTTCCACCCCCTCCCCTTAGACCCCTCCCCATATCACTCTAACCCCACTTTTGCCCCTCCCAAACAAAGGCCCTGGATCCGCCAGTGATTAAAGATACACTGAAAAAGTCCATATCACTCTGTAATCATGAAAGAGTTCTCTCCATTCATAATTATAGCTTCATGTACTAAATCGTCTCTCCTCTTTCTAAAAAAAAAAGCATTTTTTCTGGCATCTGTGCTTGTGTTTGTGTTTCAGCTTTGATCCCTTGTTTTCTTGCATGGTTTAAATCTTTGCTGTTTTCTGTATCAACTTGAAGTCAGTTCAAACTACATATAGTTCAAGTTCTTTGAAGCAGAGATTTCTTCACGTCCGGTATTAATTGTAAAACTTTCTGCATGTGTAATGAAAATTAAACCCATTTGAAGGACCAAAGTAAGTTTGAGGAGGATGAGGCTTGGGTCAGTGAACCCTCAAGATAAAATTTTAAAATTTGGTATAAAAGGATCGATTCTAACCGGAGGGTTGGGCAGCTCAACCGGAAGAGCTAGAACAGGGGTTGTCAATAGGTGGCCCACATGGACAAAATCTGGTCCAAGAAACATTTCACTCCAGTCTGATAAAAATTGGCCTGCAATCCTGCAAGAGGTATGCAGACTTTTGGCTGGTAGGCCCCTATCCTAGTCTAGCATGTACATTGTTCAGTCAAAGGAGAGCAAGATTTGGTTCTCTCTTGTCCTTCTGCTCCAACCATGGTTTCTCTTGGTATTCCTAGAAAATTGAGAACCCCTGAGCTAGTGACTCAAATTACATTTTTTTATGTGCAAAATAAACATGACTTTATATACTTCATTCTGTATGTATCCTGTTATGTTTGCACTTAATATTCTGTTATTAAACGTTTCGCTTTCTCTTAAATTAGAACTGCGAATTTTTGTTTAATTTATTTTTATTAACTCTTTTAAAGTGTTGATTTCATTCCATTCATTTGTGTCAACATATTTGAACTAACAGACTGATTAGTTTTCCAAGCTTTCTCAACATTCTTCATTTTCTATGAGTTGACAGCTTAGTTAAAGTTCTTTCACTAACAAATTGCGATCGGGATGCATTTGTAACTTAACCTGTGTTGGGTTTCAGTACGAGGAGTATTAATGTGATTTGCACTATGTGAATGTGATTTGCATCGTGTGAATGTAATTTGCATTATGTGAGTGTGATTTGTACTATATGAATGTAAGTTGTATTATGTGAGTGTGATTTGCACTATGTGAGTGTGATTTGCACTATATGAATGTGATTTGCATTATGTGAGTGTTATTCACATTATGTGAGTGTGATTTGCATTATGTGAGTGTGATTTGCATGCATCATGTGGAATGTGAACAGGTGAGTGACATCAATGCAAACAACTGATAGATTTGAAACATGTATGAGTGTATTAAGTTTCAGGAGCAGTTATAGGATTTCTTAGAAGAGGGGGCACCAGGAGAAAGAAAGGCTTTCACTATTGTATGTACCTTGTTTAGAGCAAAAATATTTGTTTGCTTAATTTTTAGTGCCAATTTCATTATTTCTCCCTGGATCCACCTCTGCATTTATGAACAGTATTTACATGTACTGTTAACTTCTGGTGTACAATATCTGTGTTTGTGGTATGTACATAAGAGAAATGCACATGGACAGCACCAGTTTGTGTGTGGCATTTTTGTGAGTAGCTTGCACATGTGGACCAACATTATGGGAATGACAGGTGTGCAACAGGTCTTTATGTTGCATGTTTGTGACCAGCACAGACATGGGAGACAGGTGCCTGAATAACAATATGGTAACAGCTAGTGTGTATTGCGTATGTTTGTTATTAGTTCATGAGTAATGTGTATCTTACCAGCATGCATGGGATTAGTATAATAGAAACAGCATAGATACCATGCATATGAATAGCATACTCCCTCATTACACCTTGGAGAAAGAGAGTGAGTTATGCATGGTATATGTGGGGAGCGATTCCTAAAAGAGAAACATTGTAAAGCAACTATTCATTCACAATGTACCCTTTTACAAAGGTGTTAGCTTAAACTGTTGTTGAGCGTGAATTGATGTGCCACTGCTCTTCAACTACCAGCAAATGTCTAGCATAGGTTTTACTAAACATGTTTCTACTTCACATTAAACGTATAAATCTTGTCTATCTGTTTCCTCAGACGAGTTCATCTGGGCATTCCTCTAATGCCAAACGGATAAGATCGTCCGGGCAAAGCGGTGGTATGATGCAACAGGACTACCAGTCTTCTCAGGTAATTAGGCTTATTACAGAATTAATGGGCTGATTTTAAGTTAAAAATTTATGTCACCATTCATATATGTTTACGGACTCTCTAAAACAACTCTTGTAATGGTTTATTCTGAGTTTGTACTAATATGTATTGCTAATCTAGACAAGAATGGAAAAAACCAAAACAGTAGTTTCCTGAACATTGAATGTGATACAAATTTGAAAAACTAAAATGCTACCTGCTTTTATCTGGTAGGAGGGCAGAGGAGGGTGGGTAGAGGAAATGGTCTGTGTTAGTGCTATCAGTTAAAATATTATCAACAGGACAAAAGCTTTTCCAAGTATATGGCCTTTTGTCAACAAGGAATGTGGTAACTACTGTAGACACGCTTCACCATGGAATGGTTCGGCTGGAAACATTTCATGGAAATGCATATGTATGTATAGGCCAATCAGGTGGGGTAATCTATCTATACTGCTCCTCCATGTCTGGCTTCAAAGCACTCGTATTGACAGTATGAGCAGTATGAATATCCTACATCTACCAGATAATGGTAAGGAACTGTTCATACTGTCAGTACTAGTGCTCTGATGCATGATATGAGAGGACAGTATAGAGTGGTATTAGCATTAGAATCAGATAAAGGTAAGGAACTGTACATACTGTCAGTACTAGTGCTTTGAAGCATGATATAGAAGGACAGTAGTATAGAGTGGTATTAGCATTAGAATAACATAAAGGTAAGGAACTGTTCATACTGTCTAAATTAGTGCTTTGAAGCATGATACTTGATGCCAGTATAGAGTGGTATTAGCATTAGAAAATTGTTCAACTGTCTGGTAGTACAGGCTAAGCTTGTTGTTGGTGCATCTATTTCTGTCTATTACAAAAGTATTTTTGTTCATCATTCTCATTGCAGCAGAAGCACATGATGTCTGGTTATCAGGGTGGAAGTGGACAGGGTAACCACAACCAGGGTCAGGGGAACCGTATGTACACATCTGGGAGTGGGTCGCACACCGGCCACTCCAAGATGACCCATGGGAGTCAACACCATCAGTCCCACTCACAGCACCACCAGAGACAACACCAACAGCACCCACACAGATACTGAGGTAAATGGAATAGGCAGCAGATCCCCCAGAATTGTACCACAGTCCTAACCACCATCGTTACCCTCCCCCACTTCCCCCCCCCCCCCGGGCCCCAAATGTGTTCAGAAGAGTTCTTAGGTGTAGCTTCATGTGTTTATCTTTCCAATTAACCAGTTTTCACATGTGTCACATACTATAAAGGCTATAATTCTGTGAGTTAGGTTAAAGTTAGTCTTAAAGAACATCCTCCTAATGGTTACACGCAATCTTAGTTTTATACAGGAAACTAAGGGTGCACCCTTCTTTTGTGGTCACAATGCAATATAAGAGTGCAGTTTGAGAGTTGGGTACAATGGTGGATGATCACCCATTTTCTTCTTTAAAAATGTAAAATCAATTTAGTGATTAAAGTAAATCGCATGACTTTACTTTAATGCAAAATCATTCAAATGCAGGTTTTAATTAGTTTTCTTAATTGTTTGCAGGAGTTAAAGAATTTTCATTAACATTAATTTTTTGGTTTCTACAAAGGTTGATTTTGTTTCTCCTTTTCTCCACCTGATTTTTATCTGTTGCAGGAAATGAAAGAAGTGCAAACGAGTAAGAAAACTACACTCAAGACAAAGAAGTTTAAACTGTTGCCATGGCTGCCATATTGTCATCTCAATGTTGTAGTTAAACTCTTGTTGAATTTGTTGGTTGTATGAATTTGCACATGTGCAAAATCTTTGCTAAAATGCACATAGAAACAAATTAAGTGTGTGTGTTTTGTGTTAACCAAATGCTTGTAGATGAGATACACTGCCTTTGTGTTCCAGTGTCGATGCGGTAACTGTACGACTATTAAAAGTAACATTTTATGTAGCCCACAATATGCAATCAGATGTCTGGATGGATTTGGTGCTGAAAATTGTTTAGTTGTGTGTAAGTAAATACTAAATGCATTGACTTCCATCTCTAGATTATCAGTATTGTCCCACAAAATGCTAGCAAGTCGAATAATGGTCACCCATGTTCTAATTCCAACAAGCATTGAAATACCGCTGTTATAGTAGTTATCCACACTGATATGTTGAATGGAATCTTTTAATATTTTTTAATGGCTGACAAACATTTAGAGGGTCAGAACCTCTAGGAAAGTACTTCTGAAGACTTCTAGCAATGTTTCATATGCTGAAATATGGGACTAATAACTGATGACCTTTAAGCCAGAGAGTATATTTTGTTCCTATTCGAAGAGGCACATTTGTATTGGTTCTTCTACCATAGTTGAGGGAAGTACTGTGACAACATTTAAAATACCATAGAGACAGCTAAGAGACATACATCGTGTTCCAATTAGAAGTGTATGGGAGAAGAGAGAAGGAACAGAAGATGTTAAGTTAAATGTCCGTTGAGAATGGAACTGTTCTATCCCCCCCCCCCTAAAAAAAAATGGTACATTCATAGATGTGATAAAGGGAAGTTCCCAATGATGTTCCCAAAGAGTGAGACAAATATATGTTATTAGGAAAATGTGATGTTCATTTGAAACATTTCGTGAGGAGGGTTGTCTGCCTCTCGGTGATAACTTTAATGCTTCAATCTAAATAATTCAATCGGCGGATCATGTTCGTTTGAAAAATTCTTCAGGAGGGTTTTCCAGCGTCTCGGTGATAAATAAAATGCTTCAATCTAAATACTTCAATCGACAGATCATGTTCGTTTGAAGCATTCTGTTTCTGTTTTTGAGGATTCTCTGCCTCTCTGTGATGACTTACTGATCAACAGTTTGTCTACTTCAGATCTTACTTCTATGTTTAAATACTGAATATGAGTAAATATTGAATATGAGTAAATATTGAATATGAGTAAATTTGCTAAACTGGTTTACAACATCAACCAGAAACAAGCAGAGAGCAAAACACAAAAAAGAGAGAGAGACTGAATCATATTTGCATGTAATTTTGTAATATGCAGCAGACACACAAGATGTATGTTACTGTGGATGGTAGGGTCAAATGCTGTCATGCTCAAAACCCTCGGATAATTAATAAGTACAGTAGACACAGTATGCCACTGACGTTGGCATTCTGCTGAGTTGAGTTAATTGATTTAAGTAAAGCATATTCTGTGTGACATCATCATATCATCATAACTTATATATATTCTCAGTATTACTTCTTTACTTGGGTCTGCCCTGTTACAATTGCCATACAATGGAAATAGAACAATAGCACATTGTCTTGATAGATATTTCATTGTTTCAAAGCATCCAAAGTTACAAAGTCAGATGCTACTTAGCCTACTTTTGACCAATTCTCATATATAGTGTGTTTGATATTACTTTAGTATACAATCAGTAATCTTCCTTTTATATTACAATCATCATATTTCTTACCTAATATATACCTGTATAGCATCTTCCCTATGCTGCATCCCCTGTGTTAATGAATGATAAGGCTATGCTTACTAGTCAAAACATATCATGTTTGTATTCACAATGTAATAACAAAATGTGTTGGATGCGTGAATCTCACGACAGGTGTTAAATATAAAAGTATCAGGATCAGTCTACGATTACAGCACTCTGTTAGCAGAAGTTTAGGTATAACGAAAGTCTACGCATAGGTAGTCAGCCTAAAGGGATTATGGGTAATTATTTTGGGTGAAAATGTGAGTGTCCTTCTTGAACGATGCAGTACATTGCTTTAGTGCAGATCACCGGAAGATTTGGTCTCAAGCAAACAATGGAGTTTTAGTAAGAGTGACACATGAAGTATCACCTTAATGCATGTAAACCACACACACAGCTGGGTTTACTTAATGTTTCAATTAAAACTGGTACGGCACAACCAAATACTATGACTAGGTGTTTGAAATAGACCATGTTGGTATGTTCAATGACTGAGGGTATAGTGAGGTTTATAGCACCCATGAACGACAGGTGTGTAGCCTTGAAACCCTGGCATTTTGTTGTCTGTGCTGTTTATGTTTGCTGTATAAAGTACAGCAAAATTAAATGGGCATTGTGTAGTACAGAGCTGTATATTAAACCTTAAGGATTCAGTAAATCAAATTTAATTATCTCATCATTCTCTCGACACGATATCACCTAAAATTAATATCGACTGTGTGAAATGTAATTAATGCCTGCACTGCATTAAAGTAATGAGTAAGCCCTCACATTTCTGATGTTATGTTTTTATTTTGATATGCTGGAAATTAAAGCATAGCTCCCAACTCTTGAGAAGGCAAATGCTGGTCCATGCCACGAATCGCCGTCCTGGGGGAGGGGTATAAGGGGAGGGGGTGCCCCCCTCCCATTTTGAATTTTTTTGGAATCCTGGTGATGCCTACATGTAAAATGGTGGCAATTAGAAAGGCTTTTGTCACCCAACATTTTCTGAGAAATATGCATTTTTTTGTGTGTAACATCAATAAATTGAATAGTAGGTGATGATTCATTCTTTCCTGTGAAAAGAAATATAGGCTAATTTGAGGTTCAAATGATGCTGTAAAGGAGGTTTTATTCTCTATTATGCTAAATGCTAAAGAAATGATGGTTGCTAAGTCAAAATTTGATGCAATTTTTTTTATGTATACTTGACAATTGCAATGCGGGTTTTTCGGACGCTTGCGCGGGTTTGGGTGTTAGAATGCGGGTCCAACCCGCGAATTGCGGGTCAGTTGGGAGCTCTGTTAAAGCTCTTGATGCTTCCTAAACTGTTACCTTTCAATAAAATCCAGAGCACAAAATTGAAATGATTAAAATAATAATGCTTCTTAGCTAGAGCATCAATTCAGCATACGATTCATACCTTCATCAGTGAAGTTACGACTGCATTTTGTGTTCAGTTGACCTTACTCTTGTGATACCATTCTCAACCAGTGAAGATAAAGCTTCCTGAGAACGTTACCTGACGAATTATGTAATTAGGCATTAACTTCAAAGATTTGAAAATCAAGGCCAAATACACTAACTTAAATTTGTGGGAAACAGAATATTCTGCACTGGACTTAACGATTAACAACTCGTTTACCTGGACCAGCCAAGGGGTTGTAATCAAGTATATCTCTAGTAAATAGTGAAGGGAGTCAATTAAGTTTGAATATGAAATAGCTTCAATAAGGTTATTGCAACTCAAAGCAAAACTGAGCTTTAACAGTAATATCGTATGATCTTTGATCTTTAATTCCTTTAGCAGCCTAAGCAGGGCAAGCTTTTAATGGTCAACAGAGATGACCAAATGTCTGTTCAGACAACCAATATCAGCTTTGGAGTAGCTTACATCAAATTGAGATTGCATTGTAACTGAATGCCCCCTAAAAAGGTAAAATTAGTAAATTGATATCACCTGCAATCACTTTGGACACACTGAAATAAAGCAAACAAAGTTGTGGGTCTATGATCCACCCCAAAGGGGATTTTTACTGGTCCTATACAACTGGTGTTCTATTCCACATATTTACCTATACATCTCTCCTACAGTTTGCAAATTGATCATTCTTTGTTAGTTTGGTACAATTTATTTTCTGACAATCATATTTGCTGTTCGGACAACCAAACAGTAAGATCTGGTCGTCCAAGGGACGACCAGACAAAAAATCCTTAAAAGTTTGCCCAGCTTAATAGTGAGTTACTACTATAATGCCACATTGTCAATATTGATTCAATAGTAAATCACTGATGCTGGTATATGTCTACAAAGCAATTAGCAAATTTCATGAATGAATAAAAAACAGTACATTAACTAAAACCCATCCTAATGAGAAGGCATAATTTACTCTATTTTACTATTTAATACATGAGACCTTTGTCAGCTTTTGTAAGCTTCTCATAGCTCAGCAAATATTCTAAACATATCAGGTTTTCAAGGATCAATCAACAAGAAGATTGTTATAGCCTAAGTAAAGCTTTTGAAGGGCACTGGGAAAGATGACATCATAGACCCCCAGCCCCCCTCATCACCCCCCCCCCCCAACTATGATCTGACTTCCTGGAGTATAGTTGAAGGTTTACCCAGTTAAAATAGGTTATATTCAAGCAACCATATCTCCAATGAGGGGCAAGATATTGAGAGGTGTTCAACATGGTATGGAATATTTTTCCTTTCAATATAAGTTCACACTGTTTGTCACGAGAGAATCCTTGAAGTTAGTGAATCCATCGAAGTGTTTGCATGAGGTAAATGCTAAAACATCCTACTGATTCCAAGACACAGGACTACCTAGAGTTGCAAAGGACCTTTCAGGATGACTAAATTTTGAGAAGAACAGGATCCAAACTTAGACACTAAGGGAAAACAGATTCTGCCTTCTAGCAACCAAACTTCAAGCCCATAGTTGATGGTAAACTTCTTTACCTTCTTCTATAGGTGCTGTGGTGTCTTGCATGCAGCATAACAGAGTATGGCAACCATATCCATTCAATGGAGTCCAAAGGGTCATCGGGAAGAAATGTCCATAAATCTACTTGCTTCCACAGTGACATTTTGAGAGCACTTTTAAAGAATTCCAACAATCCCATATCAACATA
The DNA here is from genome assembly GCA_020650975.1 of Apostichopus californicus. Taxonomy (NCBI): domain Eukaryota; kingdom Metazoa; phylum Echinodermata; class Holothuroidea; order Aspidochirotida; family Stichopodidae; genus Apostichopus; species Apostichopus californicus. The sequence goes on along the minus strand of JAIPMN010009090.1, from coordinate 35,555 downwards.
CTTCATTACCCATACTTCATGGGTTCTACTCTAGTGATTTCATCCAATGTTCAAAAGCAGGACCGAAAAAAACAAAACAAATATCCAGTCTCCAAATGTCTTGTAAGATTTGAAGAAGGCTCTACATTAACTATCATCTACAATCTCCGAGTTGAGCTGAGCCTCGATATCAGCTTCTATAACGTTTAAACACACACTGTATTGTTGATCAAGTCCCAGGTAACTATCTGACATGATATACAGGTTGTAGATGTAACGTCCAGGATTCTCCGGAGTGTAGAATGACAGCTGTACCGTCGATCTACTCTGAACATATCCAACCCTCTTCAGCGCCATCAATTCTTTGTTCTCGATATCTCCCAAGACCAAGAACCAGCCCTCTGTCTTGGCTTTCGTAAAGCGGGGCGAGAAGGCCTTCTGGTCGTTCTGCAAGAGACAGAAGTACAGATTCGGAGAGATGATCCTGGTCTGAATCAAACATATTTAGTTTAATGGGCAGAAATGAAACATTCATCTGCTTGATATCAATATATATATTTCAAATGAGAAACTACTAGGTCAAATAATACTGTGTTCGAATGGGTTTTTAGGTTGGAACAAACTTTTGGTTTAAGCAATTTCACAGCTGTACTGTATTTGTACGTAGGTACTGATTCCTACTATATGTTTTATGTTTTACATTATTTGTTGGCATTAAAAGATACATTTCCTCTCTAGGACTGCATAGCATCAATGTATAGGTGGGCTACATGGACGACCGGTTCTTGGCCGAACGGTCGATAGTCGGCAATTGATGAGTCAGCGACTAGTTGCCTATTAATTAGTTTTCAATGTAGGCCAGATTCATAACGGATTGGTTGTCCATGTAGCCCCACCTTAACCTGGTCAAGTATAAACACACTAGTATTTGTAACTAGAGCTCCTTTTCAGTTTTGATCAAGAGGAATGGCCTCTCAAGTCCAGAGAACTGGCATGAGGAAAGGCGATGAAGGGGGGGGGGGGGGGG
>JAIPMN010009090.1:0-34503 GCA_020650975.1 Apostichopus californicus | reverse complement strand
CACCCCTTCCCCCCCCCCCAAACTAGCTACCCTTCCAGACCACCTGTAACCTCAGAGCAGAGCTCATTATTACAGATGGAGATATAAGAACCGCAACAGAAAATACTGGAAGAGATATTTGAATTTGATACCTTATGTCTCCTCCTGCTTATCCTTGTGATTTCCATTTCTAAGACATATTCTTGGTCAGCATGGACGGTGATATATTGGTCATCTTTGGCATAATCTGGAGACAGAAATGAACCAGTGAAAAACAAAAAGTAAGTCACTATCTCATGTTGTGTTTCTTACCTGGGAAAGATGACAAAGAATTTGATAAAATGAGAAGTTAAGGCACCAAAACTGCAGGCAGTATTTACAAGGTATACCTATTTACTGGCAGAATGTACCATACTGGATTAGGAGAATGGTAATTGCACCACACAATGCCAAGTACTACAAGAGAGTCAAGGAGGAGGAGGGGTAGGGGGAGGTAAGGAGGAGGAGGATAGGGAGGGGGGCTTGTAGAGGTGCAGTCTGGTTATGTAATCACATAATTTGCCATGTCAGCTGAGTTGAGGAATAACTTTGCTAGTTTGGTTTACCTAGTCACACAACAGATACTTAAAATTCAAGTAACAAAAAGCCATTTACCCTTTCTTCAAGACAAACATTATTAGTTAGCCTAGCTCTACAGGGATGAAATAAACAGATTAACTCAGGCCAGGTCTTTCTTTAAATGTAAGCTCACAGGCTAGAGGTTATTATGTTCATTAAAAGCGAAGAGTAATTATCTCGAGAGACGATGAGCTATCTCGTAGCATTCGTCTGAAACATAGCACCAATTACTAGAGTGAACCTGTTGGGAGAGTGACAAAGTGTTATGTAATTATAGAAAGGATACAAAACTAGATGCTTTCTTTAAGATCACATATAGTACGGACAAATAAAATGAAGAATAAAAGTGACCTTTGATGATTCCCTCCAGTCTCCGTTTCTCCTCCTGGTTCCCCTGAGCCCACCAGCCTTTGATTCCAAGCCTCACATCAATCACTGGTAGCTTCTGAAGAACTTCCCAAATCTATATCACATCAAAAGTATAAATGGAAAGTAAAATATGGAAATACAAAAAATAAATAAATAAATCTAGAAAATCTCTGTGGATCACCGAAAGCAGACGGACAGACAGACGAGACAGCAAACTATTTGACTTCAAGTTCGCCTACACCAAATATTCTATTAATGTTTGCAAAAACGAAAAAAAAATTAAATTAAAGGAAAGGAAATAAATTTTAGATAAACTTCTATATTAGAAACAATAACTACTTCTGAAGTTGCCCATTTTGGATCTTCCTTAAAAGAAATGGCATCCAAAGTTGGTAGTAAGGCATTTTGACAGGTTTGAGTGAAGCCGACCAGTTTGTGATTTTATGGCTACTACTTTTTATGACTTGTTTACTTTGTAGAATTACTAAACACAGTGCATGAAATTATACTCACTTCATCCACTTGGTGGTCTGTTAATTCAGGCTTCAGCATTTTGGTTAGTAAGTGTTTCTTGTCATTACAAACAGCAATAAGTTCTGGCAAGTTATCTATCAATGTCTTCCCTTTCCTCTCAGGATTTCTGCAGTTATAGAAAATAGCAAATTATAAATACAATAATATGAAAACTATACAATGACACTACACTGCATGATATGATACAATGTCATACTATGAAATTCACAATACAAAGCAGTGTGAAACTATTCAATGCATTGTCATATATGCAGTGTAGCATAATACAATGGAATAACATGCAGTAAAGTGCATTGCAATGCACCACAATACAATGCACTGTAATATAATATAATGCACCACACTACAATACATTACATTACATTAGCACAGTGCAGCAGCATAGTGCAATGCAATGCACCACAATACAATATAGTAAATTACAATACAGCACAGTGCTGCATAGTACAATGCAATGCACCACACTACAATATAGTACATAACACTGCAGCCATGCTGCATAGTCCAATGTACTGCACCACACTACAATACAGTACATTAGCACAGTGCAGCAGTATAGTGCTATGTAATGCACCACACTACAATACAGTATATAACAATGCAGCAGTGTTGCATAGTACAATCCAATGCACCACACTACAATAAAATACATACCAATGCAGCAGTGCTGCATAGTGCAATGCACCACACAACAATATAGTACATAACAATATAGCAGTGCTGCATAGTACAATGCAATGCACCACACTACAATATAGTACATTACAATACAGCACAGTGCAGCATAGTACAATGCTATGCACCACAATACAATACATAACAATACAGTCGTGCTGCATAGTACAATGCAATGCACCACACTACAATATAGTACATAACAATACAGCACAGTGCAGTGCAGCAGCATAGTACAATACAATGCACCACACTACAATACAGTACAGTACAATACAATACAATAAAACACAATACAAATACATATAAAGCAACTAGTTCTAGACTATTATTCATTTTCAAATCCGATAACGTTACTTACCTGAAGCAGTGCAAAAGATGTTTCTCAATGTGAGGTAGGATAAGAAGTGGACAGTGATGACTCCATCTTCCCTGTAGAACCATCTGAATCAGGGTCATGACCCTCAAGGCTGTGATCAACCAGCCCTCATCAGCAGCCACATCAATCATTGCCTGGGAGAGCAAATGAACATACTCAAATATCGAAACAGTCGGAAGATTTAAAACGAAAAGAGAGGGGAGGTGCAGTAAAAGGGGATGGCGACGATTTGTGACAAACTCCATCCCTACAACTGCCTTCTCCTAATATATGTCAAAAATATGCGCTCATTTGGTAAATTTTTAGTCCTGTCTACAGCAAAATCTTGTCACTTCGCTTCAAATTAATTCCTTGTTCACCACTAATGCACCTTTTGACTGTTATTTCATCAACATTGTTAAATTATAAACTTTACCGTTAACATGAAGAGTTCACATGTTAAAAATACACCCTATTCTTACATGACAATTCTAATTTGCAAGTTATTTCCCTGAAGTACAAAAACAATGAAACTTCAAATGTATTACAGTTTCTACAAATTTAAGGTTAAAAGTTAACTTTACATGAAATAAGTGAGAAACATGTTCTCATATATTTTACAGCCTCACAACAATAACAACAAGAACAACAGACAAGGTCAAGAGCAAAGCAAAACAAGACATTATAACCATTTGTAACCAATATCTGGCTGAATTACAACCACTGGATGCTGTTGTCATGAACTAGAGATTTCTCTACTGAATTGCAAAGTAGATGAAACTTTTGAACTTGCATACTGAAGTTTGATTTGAATAAATGCACCTCAAAATTGATAAATTCTTTAAGGAAGTGCCTGTTTTGCATCAAATTTTTCGCCAAAATGGATCTAACACAACACACCAAGTATTATACAGCAGTCCAGAAGTTTGATACCTTTCATATTAGATTTTAATCGCTTTATTAAATGGTACGACAGATTCTTCTCCTACCTGGAGAACTCTAATGGCCTGGTCCAAGACAGATTTGGTGTCGGTGAGGTAGTCACTCATTGGAAGCTGTTCTCTGCTGAAGTGAGCCTGGAGCAGGAGGTGTGTCTTGGTGTGGGGGTTGTCATAGGTATGTTCATTGACTGGTAGAGGTAATTTACTTGCAAGGGTGCTGATTACATAAACAAAAGAAATGATTGTCATCAAACATTACATACATTACATTACATATTAGACACTTATATAGCGCTGCTACATCGAGATCGTAGCGCTTTACAAATTAACCCCGGTCATTGGTAACTTGTCACACCTACACACCACAGTGTGCGCAATTCAATCAATCTCTCCTGGGGCACCACAGTGCACCACAGCCACGTGTCCACTGGGGGACTTCCCATAGGGTGCAGCCACAAACCGGCGCACGCAACTATATTTACAAGTCACCTCGCAAGTCCCCATTTATACACCTGGGTGAAGAGAGGCAATGGAGATAAAGTGCCTTGCCCAAGGACACAACGCAATGATCTGGCCAGGGCTCTTACATGTAATCCTTAGATCACAAGTCCACTGCCTTAACCACTTGAAACATACATTCAATGTAGACATAAATGTTCATATGGCTACAACTTTATTATTTTTAAGCAAATTTTTTTTTAAAAAAATGTGATTTTTGTTTCATGACTTGCCTAAAAAAAGTAATCAGTAACTTTGTTATGAGATTTTACTATGAACTAGCATTAAAATATGTATCAATTCAAACTAAAAATGCTGCTTGAAAAACGGTCAAAATATTGTTTTGAGTTTCATGTTTAATATTTTATATTGATCACCTGTTGGTTGAATCTTCATTGTGTCTTACTGGCAAATCTTGATATTCATGAGCATCCTGAAAAAAAAATAAATAAATAAATATCAATGTACCACTTTCTCACTTTTCTAGGAGAGTCACATGGATTCTGTAGAATAGGTATAAACTTAAATCTTAAAGATTTAAAAGCTCGGAAATGGGAAGATTGATATTAACGGAGGGTAGAAGAAATACTTGCACCTAAAAAATTCAGATGGACCTTGCTGATTTAACATGTGAGAGAAACGTCTAATACCAGTAATCTGACCTAGTTTCGAATGAGGTGTAACAGAAGTGTTAGACACCACCATCGATCCTAGAAAATATGCACACAGCTTGCTACCATCGGTAATTGGACACTAGTGTACAGTCAGTACATACAGCTGTGGTTAATACCCACAGAACAGTGTACAAACGATACAGCCATGGACATCTCAGGTCCAGCTAAAGATAACAAGGTATCACGTTTCATTACTGTCTGCATTTTGTAGCGAAAAGCAGAAAACTTCACTTGCAAGCAACGGAAAGTTAACTTTTTCAGAGCGCGGCACTTTTCAGAGCGCGGCACGCGGTTTGGGGCGAGTCTTCAATGCCTTTAAGTGTCATTGTGAGTTATAACTTTAAAGGCAGCAACAACGTGCACAACTAACTTTCAAGTTCATACCAGCTAGCATACACCAGTAATGCTGAATATAGCATTACAACCATGTGACAAGCTTCAGGAGAGTACCGCTCTAAAAACCCAATCAAAACAAAGACAAATCGTTCAGAATGTGATGATGGAGGTGCTGGGTCAAATTTTATTCCTGTAAATGTGAACTCACCGATAAAACATGTAAAAGATCTGATATAGAACAATCGGACCCCATGCTGTCTCTAAACATCTTTACTGTTTGGTGATGAAGATAGTAAAATGATGCAATCCTGCCCAAGGTGGTGGTCATTAATGTTCTGTTATCCTACGGAGCAAAGAAGAAGAACGGAAAGAAAAGAAAACTCAGATCCAGCTATCAAAACTAAATAAAGTTATTTCCAAAATCTGACATTAATTTTACTAGCCTGATGCAAAAGTCATGGGAGTTTTTTTTTAAATTCAGTTCGGGGAGAATTAGAGCACTAGGGCCTGGACCTAGAAGGTGTGGGGATGTACACACCCCCCTCCCATTTTTCAATGTCACACACAAATTTAAAGTATTCTGTACCACAACCTTATGTTTAGAACGAAATATAGAACTCATTTATAGTCTTTACATATGACTCAGAATGAAGCACCGTTTGATGCATAAACTTTTAAATTTCTTTTTTCTGGTAGTTCAACAAACATAAAAATATTCTCAAGCACTCTCAAATTTGTTCCTTCCACTAATTTCATCGAGAGATTGATAAACAATTTTGGTATCTAAGTTTTGTCATTCTTTCACAGCTGTAGGTACAATTTTTCAAATTTCATGTTAGTCGTAACTTATCACAAAGGTATTCTTTGAATTTGCCGAGTGATTAGACCAAACCTAACATTCAAACTTTGTTTGACAGCATGAATTTAACTGAGCAAGCTTCCATAAAGTCCAATAAAACTTTAATCCAAATAATCATCCAGAGTTTTTGTCCTAATAAATTTAAAGGGCATACTTTTGTCAGTATGGAAGCAATAATGATTTTAATAACACAAATACACGTTCAATTTGAATTTAGGTTTACAGTTGTACCCTGCACCCATCAAAAGAATTTTCTAGCAGACCTATGTTTTATTTATATCAAAATGCTATTAAATATCTCCTCATAATCAGCACACCCCCTAAGCCTTGAAACTTACTTCACCAATTTCCAGACAGTAAGCGTACCCCAGGTCGACGACTGACTTTTCCACTAGTTGTGACAGGAATGTATTGACACTGTTGTGTTCTGTGTCTTCTAAGCTATAATAACTGGAGAAAGAAAGAAATGGCCATCAAATCTTGTCAGCATCTCTTGCTTTTCACTGAAAATGATACATGCTATAGTCTGTAGCTAATGCTGTAAAAATGCACCGTAGCAACTACTGACAGAATGGACATACAACACCATACTGTAAATAACACTAGGCCTAGTTACAACTGCTGTAAAAATGCACTGTAGCAACCAACTGACAGAATGGACATAACTACATTATACTGTAAATAACTCTAGGCCTAGGTACAACTGCTGTGAACATGCACAATAGCAACTGCTGACAGAATGGACATACTACATCATACTGTAAATAACTAGGCCTAGGTACAACTACTGTAAAAATGCACAATTGCAACCACTGACAGAATGGACATACTACATCGTACTGTAAATAACACTAGGCCTAGGTACAACTACTGTAAAAATGCACAATTGCAACCACTGACAGAATGGACATACTACATCGTACTGTAAATAACTAGGCCTAGGTACAACTGCTGTAAAAATGCACCATAGCAACCACTGACAGAATGGACATACTACATCATATTGTAAATAACACTAGGCCTCGGTACAACTGCTGTAAAAAATACACCATTTACAACATAATCAACCTAACTTGCATAACATAATAAGCCCTACTATATAATGCTATGTAGGTCTTGTTCCATGAGCTGTGAAATAACTTCAACATACAGAAGTATGTCTCACTAGAACAAACACTGTGAATGCTTTAAGCTGATGCAAATAAACAGACTCCAATCGGGTGAAAGAAAAACATGTAAAGAGTACACTGTACGTGTTTTGAAAACACCTAGCAATGGTGATTTTCATCTTGTTTCCAAGAATGACACAGTACAACAATTTATCTATTTCCGGTCCAAGCTTTAGCAAAAATGAGTCTCAAAACTATAACAACTCACATCCCATGCACTAATCCACCAGCTTAATAGCAAGCAACAAGTCCAAAATGGCAACAAACGAGGCACACTTTGTCTCCCAATTTCAAGGCTGTAGTTTTCCTAAAGCTTACAAATATACCAATTTGTGCTTCACTTTGTTTCTTACTCTCTGTACAGCTTTGTAAAAGAGGTTCAGTCGATTCGAAGAGATGTTTTCTTCACAAAAACTTCATACAGGTGTAATAAATGATTCAAGTATCCTACGGACTATGACTCCATCATTATAAACTTGATTGAGAAAATTGTAAAAACATAACTGCAGTTTGCTGTGTAAAATGTGTCTTTATTGCCTTGGCATAACGCCAAAGTGAAAGAAACCTCATGAAATCTAATCTAATATATTGTAATGGTTTGGACTTTGCATCAATCAAATAGAGACTTTAAACCTTTCTTTGATCAAATAAAATGTTAGATCAGACTAGTAACCTGTTATTGAACTTGTTCCCAGGCAAAAATAAATTAGATATGACCTTTGATACACACTGCTATGAATGAAGCAAACATTCTGAAATACGACAGCAGGCAATCAAAAATTTCTGAACAAAACAGACTTCTAGTGGGCTGCTTGATTTCTTGCCATATAAGACATCAGCCTTTGAAATATTGACCACCTTAAATAAGCTTTGCTCCGTTTTCTAACAGCTATTGTACTTTTTCAGTTGTAAGGGAAGGGGTGGTTGCACTTGTAAGGGAAGGGGTGGGTTGCACTAGTTGTATTCCTAACTTTCTTTCAACTGTTTTCTTTGTTTTTTCTATCCTGTTAAACAACATCTTCTTATCTTCACTTCTTCATCAGGGAGTATCAAGCCCACCAGGGTGTTTAGCTTACTTCATCTGCATAACATTACAATTGTTTTACTGTTTACTCTGTGTGTTCCTTGCTGTGAATTGCTGTTGTGAAGTGCAGTGAACCAATCACATACAAGTTACATAGCAAAAAATTAGGGTTGATCAAAGGTAACCATTTTGTAAATGATTTCACATTCAATGCTTTCAGAATATGTTCTCCGATAACCTCTAAATGGACCATGAACATGCCATAACAGGTTTCTTGCACGAGTTTGCTACTTTGAAGTTACATGTAAAGTATGGGGTCTATTCAAGCTGAGTTACTTAAATTATTGGTTTGACAATCTTTTCAGATTTTGACCTCTAATGACCTCAAATGGACTCTGACCTACACTAAATGGATTTGTGCACTTGCTAATTTAATCGGGATGCAAGCAGAGTGTGAGATATATTTAAAGTTAAGCTCATTTGGCTATCATGCTAATACCAGTTTCAGAAATTTGACCTATACTGACCTCAAATGAGCCTGCACATACACCAAAATAGTCAGTGCTTTTAATTTGTTATGATTGACCATCACACTAGAAAGCAAGGTGTGGCCAATATTGCTCCTTGTGTTGTAAACATATCTACAACATTTCAGACTCTGCCCTCTGCTGACCACAACTGGCCAGTCACCTTCAACACAAGCTGCAAAGAAAATGTACTCGTTAGCAAGAGCACTACCTGGTCAGTTAACTTACGAGGGATTCATGACCAGTCTCCTGAAGAAGTAAGTCCATGTGATGTAGTCCAAGGCATCTTGTTTAGAATTAATGGTTCCAGCCACAATTTCTGCATTCAGATGCTCTGCCAGGACATCAAGGAGGCTAGCAAAAAACAAACAGACAAGATGTTTACTTCATGCTTCAATACTGAAACATAGTTAGTTGCTTTCATTATACAACCCTAGGGTACTCCCTAGCAGTTCACATGTGTATACTTTGTACAATGTTCTTTACAAACGCTACAAAGCATTTTCTCTAAAGTTGTAGGTTTACAGCCTTGTATCACTGCAAGGACTCCTCACATGACTTTAAAACTATTAACCCCAGGTCATTGGTAACTTGTCAAACCCACACACCCAAGAGTGCACAATTCAAACAGTCGCTCACCATGGCACTACAGTGAGCAAAATCCGGGACTTCCCACAGGGTGCAGCCACTAACCAGGGAATGCAACTATATTACAAGTTCTCCAATTTTCCATTTATACAACCTTGGTGAAGAGGGGCAATGAAGACAGAATGCTTTGCCCAAGGACACAACCTATTGATTGGGCCATGACTCTAGGCTGGATATCCATTGCTTTTTCCACTTAACAACGACACTCTATTCTCACCCACAACCATACACCAATCTAGTAACTAGACAAATGACTACCTACTTACTTAATAACACTTTTACCTTGAGGCAGATATCCAAATAAGACTAGGTATAAGTACATCTCCTCTGACAGAGTTGCAGACGTAACAAATATTAACATTATTCAAACAGATACAATTACTTGCTTGAGAGGTACTAAGGAGTTGTTAGGGCACTGATGCATCAAACTAAACAAATACTTATCTCTTTTGCAAAACTGATATTTGATTGTCATCCTTGTTTAAATAGAAGAGTAGTTAAAGTCTTCACAGCTCACTTTATATAGCAACAGGCTCTATACTCCTAGTAATCCTTGTTAAATCAGAAGAGTAGTTAAAGTCTTCACAGCTCACTTTATATAGCAACAGGCTCTATACTCCTAGTAATCCTTGATAAATCAGAAGAGTAGTTAAAGTCTTCACAGCTCACTTTATATAGCAACAGGCTCTATACTCCTAGTAATCCTTGTTAAATCAGAAGAGTAGTTAAAGTCTTCACAGCTCACTTTATATAGCAACAGGCTCTATACTCCTAGTAATCCTTGTTAAATCAGAAGAGTAGTTAAAGTCTTCACAGCTCACTTTAAATAGCAACAGGCTCTATACTCCTAGTAATCCTTGTTAAATCAGAAGAGTAGTTAAAGTCTTCACAGCTCACTTTATATAGCAACAGGCTCTATACTCCTAGTAATCCTTGATAAATCAGAAGATTAGTTAAAGTCTTTACAGCTCACTTTATATAGCAACAGGATCTATACTCCTAGTAATCCTTGTTAAATCAGAAGAGTAGTTAAAGTCTTCACAGCTCACTTTATATAGCAACAGGCTCTATACTCCTAGTAATCCTTGATAAATCAGAAGAGTAGTTAAAGTCTTCACAGCTCACTTTATATAGCAACAGGCTCTATACTCCTAGTAATCCTTGATAAATCAGAAGAGTAAAGTCTTTACAGCCCAGTGTATAGAGCAACAGGCTCTATACTCCCCGTCATCCTTGTTAAATCAGGAGATTAGTTCAAGTCTGTACAGCTCAGTTTATAGAGCAACAGGCTCTGTATCTCCTGGCAATCTGTCAAATCCAAGTCACTGATTTCTTACAATTCCTTCTTTAAAAGTCTTTTTTTGTAATTTTCATTCATTACCACTGGTTATCATTTTGCTTATAAAAAAAAGTATTTGATGTTTGGGCATTTTTGTTTTAGCAAATGTTGGCAAGAGTAACTGCTTGTTTGACAGGTTAAAGTTTAGTGTACAATAAATATTTTGGCTTTCAGCTTCTGAACTGATACAATGTCCTATATGTTAAAAGCATTAAAATGCTGGTCATCCAAAATGCAATCTTTTTGATGTAGAACAACTTCTGATGTCAGGGAACAATTCCACTACCTGCTATAAACTTACTTTGATTCTACTGGAAATGGCTCGTAGAGGAACTTCTTGTAGAAATGTTTCTTAATGTCATGTACAAGGATGACTGCTGTGCCTTGGTCATCAAATTGAGGGCGCCCTGCTCTTCCCATCATCTGTAACACATCTAAGAAGGGGAAAAAAATCATATTTCGACGGATTATCGGAAGGAATCGGAGAAAGAAGACAAGAAAAAGATTCCAGTATTAAATGAAAAGAGCCGGAAGACATATTCAAAATTTAAGGTATGCTAGAAGAACAATTTGGCAAAAATACAAAACTTCTTTCTTGTACCAATTGTAAAATCAAAATAACAAAAACTGTTAGCAAACTGCTTATCCACTAAATAGCCTGTGTAAAAAAATGTGTAAAAGTAAGTGGGCCTGACTTTTTTGATCCAGGCAGGATCTTCTTCAGAGGCTGAATGACTAATGTTATTCAGCCTCTGAAGAAGATCCTGCTAGGATCAAAATGTCAGGCCCACTTACTTGTACCAACTGTGACATAATTTGGAAGCACCTATCGAAGTATATGCTTTTCTTAAACAGCCTTTGGATATTAGCAAAAAATACTCAAACTGCAGAACAAGTTTATCCACAAAATTATCTGGAGTTACCGAATGCTGAGTAACCACCAGATTGCCTCGCTTCCAAAATAGATGTTTTGAGCCATCCGGAGCCTTGACGTGAAAAAAGTTAAAATAATTGCAGAAATAGACAATTCCCAAAAGTACGAACCTGTGATTGGAAAATCCACATATCTCTTGGTCTTGCCGTCATAAAACTCTGTTCCCTTGACAACCACAAGGTGAGCTGGAAAGTTGACTCCCCATGCCAATGTACTAGTGGCTATCAAAACCTGAAAAAAAATATTTCTATTAGGTGAGTATTTAATTCGTTCTTACTCATTCAAGTTTTGAATTTCTCATGTCGATAAATTGCTCTGATATGACAAACATATTAGAATTATGACTCGGACTCATACTCAGACTCGACTCGGTCTCGAACTTGATATCACAATCCTTCGGTACGCAACCTACTCATCGTGGCACTGACAATCGTCAGGATTTTATGAGATAATATAACAAGCCAATCACTTCTCAGCTTTTCAAATCTCCTTTTTAAACGTAATCTACCATTTCTTTTCTCTTTAAATAAGAACCCCTACTGTACTGCAAATTTATCAATTATACATTGCATGGATTTTAAGAGGAGGTCTTAGATTTTTTTTTCTTGGTATGGCAAGCCAATGAGGTCTTAAACCTCCTACAGTTTCTTTAAACCAACATTGTCCTCATGTATAAGTAAGAAATCAAATGATTTTAAAATAAAGGAGTTTCCTGGATCTTTTCATAGTGACAAGCTAGAGGTTTCCCAAGCCTTCTTCCCTTTCTTGATAAAGAGAACCAAATATTTCTAAAAATCATCATTTTTCAAGAAACAAGATTTTGTTTGACATTCCAGAATCCAGATCCACCAAAGTTGAATAGAGGTATTAGATTTGTATATTCACTCACCACTAATGTTGACAGTTTAAGTTTATTTGAGGACCCATAGTTTGACACATAGCCTAACAGGGCTCTACTGGCAACACAGACCAGCCTAGGTTTTTGTGTGTGAAAACATGGCACCATTACCATGTTCAATATGTTAAATATGTTTCCATTGTTTTTTTGCTTTTTCTAAATCTAAAACAGCACATATTTAGGTGTTTGTTTTTGTCCTTTGTGGGGGCATATCTTAAACAATAGTGAAAGTATCTATACTGTTCTTTTCATGTGATGAACTTACCTGGATTTTCTGGTTAACAAACAGCTCTTCCGTCGTACGTCTATCTCGTTCATGTAATCCAGCGTGATGGATTCCAATCCCAAAGGCTAGAGTCAGTTTCAGGTTGGTCTCTCTCACCGTATCAATAATGTGATCCATCTAAGCAAGGAAATGACATCATTTATATAATACATGCTAACAACATGGCACACAGCAACAAAGAAAGAAGTCTAATGTCAGATGGATTCTGGTTCTATAAACCCAATTAAGGTTACAACAACTACTGCAAGTGCACTAAAAGTAGGTTGATAACAAAAGACAAAGGTGCATACATGATAATTCCACTTTTTCTTAAAATTTCATGAACAAAGTCAAAGTCAGGGATAAAAAACACTGAAAAAGGTCAATTCCGTTAACATTTAGTAAACTTTTCTGAGCAGTTTCAAGGATGATTCAAGCAACTGTTAGTATTGATGGGTCTCTATTAATAAAATATTGCAACAGAATTGACATCAAAATAAAGTTGTGAATCCCTTTGACAGTTTCTGAGTAATTATTTTATATTTTGATGGAAACTAACATGGACTTGAACAAAACAGAGACATTCACTATTAGAGCAAGTGACCTTTCTATAATTTCCAATCACTTTTAAACTACAACATCACCGATAGTTAAATCTGACTTTTAACAGGGATGCTAAAGGTGTTAAAACCTTACACAAATATGGAATAACCATTATGGGTAGCAATTGCTACACATTTCTTGCCTGTGTGATATGCACACAGGCTGTTACTCCGCACATATGCTTTTAAACTTCAATGGCAACATTAATGTGACGATATTTGGCTTAGGGCTGCCGTTCTACATATGGGAGTCTGTCAGGACACACGCAAGGCCACCAAAGGTTTTTTAATCCTGCCGGGGCAAGAAAAAGATGGGTCCCAATCTTGCACTGATTGGGTACGTTGGCCCCTAAGACCTTAGGCCTTGATCACCCTATCAGATTATCCTGAACATTGCATTAATAAACTACGTACAGTGAGAACTTGATAATATCTGGTCCTTTTCACCCAATCCCTGACCTGGTTCATGAAGAACAATAATGATGCACAGGAAGTAAACCACACTTACATGAAGAAATATGGATCAGATAGAAATAACTAAGGTTCGAGTCACTCCAAGATTAATGTATGTCGCCCAGTTACAGAGTTGTTGACAATCGACAATTCATAATCATGGACGTTAAATATGAATGTAAGAGACCGACTTCGGTCAGCTTGCAGTTTTGATAAGCCAATGAGGCTTCTTCATGAGTTCCTGCTTGCAGGAGGATCTAAACTACCTACATACGCACATACACACATACATATTAGGCTAACTAGTGAATGGTATGTACCTCAGTCTCGTCCATATGGAGCCACATTTTAGGATCATTCTCGGCAGCTAGGAAGGCAATCAGATCCAGAGCTGTCAATCTTGTCTGTCTTCTCGACGACACAAATATCAAGACTGGTTTGATCGGTGAATGAACCTTGATAGCTGAATCACAAAGATGAAAAGGAGAGCGGAAGGGGAAAAGGAATAAAAGATCGTCTTTAAATGGATTTGTCAAGCAGCCGGGTCATATCAATGGACTAGTACAATGTAGATTCTATGTGTAACTTCAAGCTTAAATCCACACAGGGGTGATGTATTGAAAATATTGCCAAGTTCAGACTTTAATGTAGAGAACAGGTTCCATTCAAATGTGAAAACATTTTCAAAACGTTGTCCCTATTTAACTTAAAATGTCCTCCCTCTTAATAGTATGGCTCACCTTGGAATGTTGGTTTGTTCATTGTGGCCATACGTGGACAATAATGTTTGCCAGGAAACCCCGAGATGTGAACGTCCAACGGTACCGGACGTACCTGAGGTCGAAAGTTGAATAGTCCAACCTGGATGATGATGAAATAAATAATGATGATGGAAATTTAAGTCTTCTCATTGGGTGATATTGAATAGCAGATATCGACTTACCAAACAACACAATCAAGTTCTCACATGTTAACTTGAACACAAACTGCCTCCTAATGGATTCCACTATTTCCCCTTGTACACCCCTTCCTCGTTCCTATCAGAATGCCATCTTTCTCTCTTGAACCCCCGCCCCTCCCCTTCTTCCTCCCATGTAGTACTTACAATTCCATATTTGAATCTTGATGAATCATGGAAGAGGGTGCCGATTCTTACCTGCTTGATTCCGAGCCAATCGGCTAAATCCTGGGCATTGGCGAGGGCGGTAGACAGACCGATCACACGAACAGGTTTTGAAGTATGCGAAGAAATGAAGTTGGTTCTTGAGACAATTACCTCCAAGACTGGACCTCTGTCATCACCTATTGGAAGAAGAGTAGTAATAAGAGTGCAATGAACATATGTAAAAATGAATTAGTCTACAAAAAATGAAAAGGCCAAATTTCACAATCTGGACTTATTTCAAAAGATAAGAATCTGTAGGTCCCAAATCTACGATAGTAAATACATATGTGTTTAAAATGTAGAAAAGAACGTAAATTTCTTGAAAAATTAAATCACATCACAATGAAATTGTAAAGTGTCCGCCATTTTTATTTTCCTCACAGTGACAGTGTGGAGACACAGCAATGAAGGTGCATGGTAATTTCTTCAAGGTGAGGATGTGATGTCACAAATAATAAGAGCACAAGTCAAAATTTATCAAAAGGCGAGTAAACATGAAGACACAGCCTGAAAATTTGTGTAAAACAGTTAATTATAATGAATAGTAGTTATCAATGGATAAGTACAAGTTCTGACATCATAAGGGACTTTAAAATATCATTATCATTTCTTAATGTGCAGTTTTCTTTTGTTTTTTGTTGTCGAGCAAAACGATTGTGCTTCCTGTTGACAAAGGCAGCAAGAAAGGAGAGAGAGAGACAATCCGCTCCTACCTAAGAGATGAATTTCATCGATAATCAAAACAGAGACTGCCTGGACATAATTCCTGGTCTGCCAGCTTCTACTGACACCGTCCCACTTTTCCGGCGTCGTGACGATGACGTCTGCTTTTGCTATTGCACGGATATCTGGAGCGACATCTCCAGTCAGTTCAACAACTCTGATCAAAGAAAGAAAAACAAAGAATGTAGAAAAGTGTACTTGTATATGATCCCAAAAATATATCATCAGACAGTGATGTACTTGGATATGATCCCAAAGAATATAAAATCAGACAGCGATGTACTTGGATATGATCCCAAAGAATGTATCATCAAACAGTGATGTACTTGTTTATGATCCCAAAGAATATAAACTCAGACAGTGGTACTTGAATATGATCCCAAAGAATATCAAATCATACAGTGATTTACTTGGATATATTTCCAAAGAATATATAATCAGACAGTGATGTACTTGGATATATTCCCAAAGAATTTATAATCAGACAGTGACTTATTTGGATATGATCCCAAAGAATATATAATCGGACAGTAATGTACTTGGATATGATCCCAAAAAATATCAAATCAGACAGTGATTTACTTGGATATGATCCAAAAGAATATAGAATCAGACAGTGATGTACTTGGATATGATCCCTAAGAATATAAAGTCAGACTGATTAATTTGGATATGATTCCAAAGAATATATAATCAGACAGCGATGTACTTGTATATGATCCCAAAGAATATAAAATCAGACAGTGATGTACTTGGATATGATCCAAAAGAATATACAATCGGACAGTGATTTACTTGGATATGATCCCAAAGAATATGGAATTGGACAGCGATGTACTTGTATATGATCCCAAAGAATATATAATCAGACAGTGATGTACTTGGATATGATCCAAAAGAATATATATTCAGACAGTAATGTACTTGGATATGATCCCTAAGAATATAGAATCAGACAGTGATGTACTTGGATATGATCCCAAAGAATATATAATCAGACAGTGATGTACTTGGATATGATCCCTAAGAATATAGAATCAGACAGTGATGTACTTGGATATGATCCCAAAGAATATATAATCAGACAGTGATGTACTTGGATATGATCCAAAAGAATATAAAATCGGACAGTGATTTACTTGGATATGATCCAAAAGAATATATAATCAGACAGTGATTTACTTGGATATGATCCCAAAGAATATAAAATCGGACAGTGATGTACTTGGATATGATCCCAAGGACTTCATTATCAGACAGTGATGTACTTGGATATGATCCAAAAGAATATATAATCAGACAGTGATGTACTTGGATATGATCCCAAGGACTTCATTATCAGACAGCGATGTACTTGTATATGATCCCAAAGAATATATAATCAGACAGTGATGTACTTGGATATGATCCAAAAGAATATATAATCAGACAGTGATTTACTTGGATATGATCCCAAAGAATATAGAATCAGACAGCGATGTACTTGGATATGATCCCAAGGACTTCATTATCAGACAGCAATGTACTTGTATATGATCCCAAAGAATATATAATCAGACAGTGATGTACTTGTATATGATCCCAAATTATTGAGACCGGACTTTAACAGCAAACCGCTTCCCCTCCTTCTAAAACACTACTTTCACTAAAACCGTTTGAAACCTTTTAAATGTACTATGAGAGCTAAAAGGAGCATGTGAAACAACATGAACAGGAGGAGGTAAACATGATTGCTAAATGGGAAAGAAATGTTTCAGTAATCATGTTGTTCTAAACTGACTCAATACTTACAAACGAGACTATTCTGTTTCACATTGTTAACTAATGTGATGCAGCAGTGTTTATGTCTGATGTTTACAAATAGAAATAAATAAATAGAGCATATTAAACCCCCAAAATAGTCCAAGGATAAACAGAGGTTCACAAAAATAAGCTATTCCAGTGAATTTCCCCAACCATTCTGTATATATATCTATATACATTGTAATTGACATGTTTGCACATCATTACTACGGTATGTAGTCACAAAGTCTAGTGTTACTTTTATATATCTGTTGCAGTGGTTTAAAGTTAGATGAAATTAAATTGAATTGAACGTTCCACGACCATGCGGCAAGTGAGGTGATAGTCTGACACATTAGCTACTCAATACCTATGCCTTCCAACTGCCTGCCTACAACTCCCTGTCCACAAAACCAAGCCAAAGAGATTGTTTCAAGAGAAAGTGAAAAGAATAACCAATAAATGCAGTGACTAACACTGATAACAACAATCCCCACCCCCCTCGCCTCACTCCCCAACCCTCCCCATTGCAACATTGGATACAAAAAACTCTCTATGCACCTGTCTGTTAACTGTCAATTTATGTTAAATTTCAAGCTAGAATGATTTACATCATCAGATATTCCTACTAGAATACTTTCAAGTTCAGATTCATCTTACACTTTTTTGAGAGATTGCTCCAACCGGACTTTCCAGTCTGTGATCCTCTCCCTGACTAAGGCCTTCAACGGTGCGATGTAAACAATCTGAATAAAACAAAATGCAAACAACAAATCTGCAGTGTTTTTGCCAATATGTATATACCAGGTTTTCCTAACCTTTGAAAATGTTTATCTCCCTCCCCCTCTCCCCACCCCTCCCCCAACCCCCACCCCCTCCCAACCCCCACCAACTCCCAATCCCCACACCCCCTCCCTGCCAAAAAGCAATGAAAATTAAATTACTGTACATCTTCTGAGAATGATGTTATGTTGGGATAACCTCATAGGATGTATATGTGTTATTCTTATTGGAATAACTGACCTTGCTCTTAGGTTGTTCGTTGAAGACCCTAAACATGGCAATCTCTGCGGCGACTGTCTTCCCCGAGCCGGTGGGAGCTCCAAGCAACACGTTGTAGTTTGTGTGGTACAAGGTATGGAATATCTGGGTCTATCAAGTTAACCAAAAGTAACAAAACTTGACAGAGAAGCTGAGTTTAGTTCCTGATTAACACTTAAAAATCAGATAATGAATGATTTAGGCTAACTATAAGAAAACACATCAAATAAAACTTGCAGCTGTACCACACAATACTGTAGACATAATAACCAAAGCTCACATTTTTTTGAATACTTTCCATCCAACAATTCATCAATTCATCCTACAATTCTTTCATTCATTCATTCATTCTAATAATAATACACAGACCATGATCATTTTAGAGAGAGACTGAGTAGTGCCCACAAGAAGCTTGGAGTAGCTTATAGACGTAAATACCCCCCTCTACAGAGTACAAATACGTCTAAATATGAGACAATAAGACAAGAGAGAGAGTGATAAAATACAAAGATATGGGTCACAGGTATTTATGGTGAAAAAGACAAAACAGAACCAAGAAACTATGATCACAGATGTTTGGTAATAAGATGGTGTTTAAGGGGAACTTTCAAAGTAGTCTTTGAGAGACATTTAATAACATTATCGGGGAGTGAATTCCAGAGTTTAGGTCCTTGGTAACAAACTTCACAGCATTATTAAATACAGACCAAAGCATGATATCACTATTATTGGTCACTACCATCTCAGGACAACATTTTTGCCAATAACCGATCGGATCATATACTCATTTTTGTTCTTCTTTTGACCTTTTCAAACGGTTAAGGGGTCAAATGTCTTTACCTGTACAGGGTTGAAATGAGTGTATTTGTACAGTCTCTCATAGTTGATATTCTGCAGTGCTGTGATTGGGAGTGGTGTTAAATCCAACAGCTCTGAATGAAAAATAAAATCATAATAATAATTATAGTAATTATCTTAAATTAATAAAACATGCAAGAATATTGACTTTCAAAGACAACGACTTCTTCACTGCTTTAAAAATTAAATAAATAAATAAATGCCACTGATTTAACTTTAACCACAATTAACATTAAAACAAACATCAAAACCTCTATTCAAAATGACAAAATATACAAATGAGTGACAGTTCCAACAAAACTAAGAGTCATGTTGTTGATAACGACATAAATCAAAACAATTTTTAATATTGATCTGTTATAATTTTTATTTTGCTTTCAGCACAGCCACGCATGTCTTGTGTTGTCCACTAGATAGTGGTTGTGCCTAAGCCCTTTGTTTGTCCGTCCGTCCGTCCAAAGAGTAATGAATCTTCATCCCGATTGGTGAAGTTACAAGAACTGTTTGCAAATTTCACATAATACACTTTCTGCTTCTTAAAGAGAGTTGTCCATGTTTCAGATATTTGCTGCTTGGTTGCGACTCTTGTTTTTATAAACACCCCAACACAACGATTAAATCGCAAAGAAAGGACGAGAGTGTGTTACTTACCTGTGTGAGGCGGATGTCTCTCCGGGAGGATGAGATGCTGGAAGGATAACGGATGAACGGTCTCCGAGCCCAACCATCTCTCGGAGACGGCTTTGACGTAATATTGAGATGGCAGAGGCTCAAACAGAGGAATGGTAAAAACCAACGACTGGGGTTCCTGGTTAAGTACCTGTGAAAGTTAAAACAAGAAATGTTACATTTCACAGGAAATTTTTGTTTGACCAATTTTTTTTTTTTCGGCCATCTTTTATTCAAACTTTGAATTCAATGTACAATTTTGTTTTTCTATTTCCGTAAGTAAACAATAGCTATTTCTTAAAAAAGCGACCATAATTGTGAAAATTAAAGTGATTAACAAAGTATATAAGATTAATACGAATTTCGGCTTTATCTTACTGTTTAAAATTTTTAGGCTGGACAGTGTATATGGCGAATAAGTAGAAACAACTAACAACTTAATTAATGCCATAATTAGAGCTTTCTACTGGAGTAAACCGATGAGCATATCAGAACATGTTCAATGTGTTGTCATTCTTCATCCTACATTCGAAATCAACTGGAGCAGCCAAGCTACAAAAGAACTGTATCTTAAAGCAGCATTTTGCGTCCTTTTCTATGATATTTCTCAACCTCACTGATTCCACGATGCCATAACGACATACATAACTAGCTTATATATTCAAATCTTACTTCAAATGGTGGCATAAAAGTAGAAAAATTTACAACTTTCAACTTTGTTTTTCTCGAAGATATTTTCCGTTGGGATCCAAATAAACCTCGCCCATAATATGAATATTTAAATGCTACAAACGTCATTGACCAATACGTAATACAACACCATGCTAGATTTGTGTAGATTGTCTATGGCAGTTGTACCAGGGAGCTGTTAGAGTACCAGCTCGCTGGTTGTACCAAGCTACCAACTCAACGTTTTGAATCTATATTTAGCAACGGCTCATAACTAAACCTGCATCTCTGATTGGTTGAATTCAAACTAGTGGGTTGGGGGAACTGTATGCGATTAATATTAAATGTGTAATTTCTCGGAGGACACTTTTCTCATAATCGGCAAATGTCCTTAATTACTCGCCAATTAACGCTTTTGCCAGGGAAAAAACTTGGCTAATATCTTAGTTTGCTGTTTTACGATTGATATATGTAAAAAACTTGATGGACTTGTCAAAAAAGTGGAAAACGGCGACAAAACGCAAAAAGCTGCTTTAACACAACTATAGTGTCAAATAAATAATGAAATTTTTACCAAACTCTATACAATTAGATGATATAAAGCTAGAAGTATTACTGACTAATTTTTTCACCTGCTTCTTTTGCAGAATGAAGTATTCTGAATGGTATATATGATTGTTCTCTGGGTCCTCCACCCAAATCCACCAAGATTCGGACACGTTGCCATGGACACGATCGTTCCATTTGAAATCGGGTGTGATGGTGAGGGAGACTTTCATGACAGTGCGTGTGATTGGTTGGAGAGTTGCTTCGAGGTCGATGGAGGGCAATTGGTCCACTGCTTGTCTCACCGATTCACCCTTTCGGACATGTCGAATCAGGTGTCCTGTCGAGGAAATACCGTTTACAACCACAGTCACGTTAGGTTACAACTAGACTTCAAAATCAAAATTATAAAACAAAATTATGACTGTTTTAATATTGATCACATCTGACAGTTCAAAAATGAACATTCGACCGCTTTTGGGACAAAGCTCTGGTAAATAATGTTTGTTAAATTGGAATTCACCCCATTGGCTGGTTTATTTGAAGCAGATGATTAGAATTGGAAATTTGATCTATAAAAAGTCATATGCCAACAAAATCAGAAGGTTTGAGTGCTAGTAAAGTTTCCACAACTATTCCTGGTTTTCAGGATATATTCACCCTTAAAATGTGCAAAATCTATTGATTGCTGCTTTATAAATGGCTAAAGGAATAATGATGTAAGCTAGCCGTTTGATCCTAAATATTAATATTTATCTATTCTTTTGTACATTCTACTACATACATGGGCAGTTGAGTCCCGTTGTGTAATTATTTGCTCATTCAAAAAGCATGTTTGGGAAGGATAGAATCACACTGTTATGGTGTGATAATCGGATACTTAACAGTGGTGATCGTAAATGATTGAGCTTTTCAGGTTTGCTATCTGTTTGACCATATATATTATGGAAGACTTACTATGGAAGACTTACTGAACCATGTCCAGCAATGTCTCTAATCATCTAAAATTTAATCAAATTGCCAAAAAAAAAAGGAAAAGAGAAAAAAAAGCCTCGCACCAATTTCTTTGGCCGGCATGTCCCTGAGACGGTCAACCGTGTGTCTCGATTCGTCCAACTTCCGCAAGATTTCTTCACCCAAGTGTGGAAACTGTCTCAGAGGGTTTTCAAAGTCCCAGATGCGTCTGTCGATCATCTTGGTCAGTTTCAGGAGTAACGACGTGGCCAGAGGCCAGCCATTCTTCAGAGCGACTTCAAATAGTGCTCTCATGATGCGACCGGCATTCTGTGAAAGTTTGAAAGATATGATATCATGGCAGTTCAGAGCAAGGGAAAAACTCACACAATTACCGAAGAACGTTTAAAGGATGATTCTAGGCACATAATTACCTTTGCCATATATTGTAGACCATTGAAACAGACGGCTATCAGTCCAGTTTGCATTTCTATAACACTTTTAATTTTTGATGATTGAACCTTTTTATGATGACTAAAACATATCGATATTTGAATTCTAAATAATGTCATCCATTAAAACAACCTGTAGGCCATTGAGGTCATGTGTTGCAATTCTCTTCAAAAATGTATCACCTCCTTCATCACTTCCTTGCTGCATCCTCCACCCCCCTTCCCCTCCCTTCCCGCTCTCCTCCCACTTGTGTCTTCTCAAAGTATTAAAATGGAGACCAGCCTCTTTAACTTTCCTTGAGGTAGTCCTGCCAAGATCTTTATTTCAACGATGAAATATCCAGTGAAAATTCATATGTGTCGGAAATACAAACACAATGTTCTCGCCAAATTTGGGGTTGACTAGTGGATTGATTATTCATTATAATTTTAATACCAGGCGCTCAACTGTCAAACAGGGCACAACATTTTCAAAATCAAATTCAGACCGGTCGCACCGCCCGGTTAAAAATGGATTGGTGAGATGACCCTGATTAGGATATGAGAGTTGCGTAATCTACGAACCTGAGCGACGTAAGCTGAATCGGAGACCAGGGAGAAGCTATCGATGAAACTTCTGGATATGAAACTCTGTAAGAGGATGTTGACTTTACCCTGGGTATTCTCTGTGCCTCCCGTGGCTTGTACAGCACAGTCATCCATATGATGCCTGTCTAACTCCACCATCTCGTCCTCTCGAACCTTTAATGGAACATCAGAAATTACAGTCAAATCGATAAAACAAAAGGAAAGTGTGGTTAGGTCTTCGACCGACCGAAGGACGAGTATGAGTATTTTTGATGCCTGTCTAATTCTACCATCTCGTCCTCTCGAACCTTTTAATGGAAACATCAGAAAATAAAGTCAAATCGATAAAACAAAAAGAAAGTGCGGTTAGGTTTTCAACCGACCGAAACGGCTGCAAGAGTATTTTTGATGCCTGTCTAACTCTACCATCTCGTCCTCTCGAACCTATTAATGGAACATCAGAAATTAAGTCAAATCGATAAAAAAAAAAGTGCGGTTAGGTCTTTGACCAAAGAGCTGCAAGAGTATTTTTTGAAGAGGGGAGTGACCATTTGGGTTTTCAGGGTTTTTTAATTTTTTTCTGAAAATTTGTAGTGAAAGAGGATGAAATGGAAAAGAAATAAATCCTGTAAGGTAATCTGGATCACATGACCTTAAACAGAGGAATTTATCGTAACGAAACAGAATGGAAAGGACAGACAAATAAATAATGCAAGGTAAGCTGGGTCAGATGACCCTCGAACAGGGGAATTTATCAAAACAAAATAGAATGGACAAGACAATAATTTACTCTTTGCAAGATAAATTTGCTGACTGGACTATTTCCTTAAAGGGAAATGAAACTTCAATCATAAAAGGCAAACTACAATCGAGGGTTAGTTACAAATTTCTAGATTTTCTAAAAAAAGTTTACATCATGTATATTATATTTCTTTTTAAATTTTGAAACTTGGCTTTTAACAACTTCATCTTCTCACCTTGATTTGTTCAAACTCTTCGGCCAATGAAACCATGGAGAAGACTTCGGCCTCGTGCATCACGGCACGGAACTTCTCGTTAAATGTCTCGATTGTGGCGTACGTGATGTAATAATTGCTGGCGATACGGCCTTTGTCTGTTGCGTGTAGATCCCCGGTACGTTCAACGAATCTTATCATCTCTGCTTTGTCCAAATTTCTCGCGGCAACCATGATCAATTCTGTCCGGTGCTTCAACAAATCAGGATCATCCTATGAACGAGATTAAAAGGAAACTTGTTGTGATCCTTGACTTAAAGGTATATGCCATCCTGCTTAAGAACAGAGGTGCTTTTCCCAGTACCCCCGCATCTCCCTACTGTACACTACTGGCATAAACACAAAGGCATGTTCAACATAAATATTATCGGTAGGTACAATTTTGTTAACTTATTTCCTAAGGTTCTCTAAACCTATTCAACCAGATAGAAAACTCAAAGACTACTCTGAGCACACCTTAATCTATCATAAGAAGAGCAGGCCGGGAATGCAGGGGGGGGGGGGGTTACAGGGAGGCTCCTAATGGGCAAAAGTTTTAACAGAAACAGAGGTGGAAAAAATGGTTCGAATCATAAAGGCATTCTAGTTCCTTGGAATAGGAGAATATTGGTGCCGGAAATTGGACATGCAAAGTAACTCTCCTGATATAGGGTTCATGGTGTATCCTCTTCAGACCTATTTATAATTTGTTATTCATCCTTCCTGTTTTGCATTGTTTGTTTTTGTCATTTCCCTCTTTTATGTTTAGAGTACTGCCTTTGCTTTCTGATGTCTCTATCATCTATCTCATTCCATTCAAGTGCCCTTCCACTGGTTCATCACCTCCCCGAACATTTACGGGTTTGATCAAGAAACACAACTTACAAGCAGCCTTGCAGACGGACAGAAATCACAGAATCACTGAATAACATTTGCGATACACAAGCATTTCTTATGAGTATGTCTGAATAACAGACTAATAAATGGTACAATCGTGCAAGACTTTTATTGGGTTAACCTTCGGGAGCAATGTCAGATTTCGGTATATGCATTTCAGGCTACCAAAGTTGACATTAAAAATAAACAAAGATGAAGAAATAACACCAGCCTCAGGTGCTCTCATTTTTTCTTTTTTAATGTGAAATTACAACCATTTCTGGTGAACTACGATCACATGATTTTAATATAGTTAAGTTGCCAGTTTTTTTTATATTATTTTTTCTTCTTCTGTGGAGTGGATTCTGTGAATCTAGAGCAGGGTTTCCTTAACTTTATCCCCCCACGAACCACCTGTGGATGTCAGAGTTGTCCACGAACCCCCAACTTTTCGAGACACGTTCTGAGTTATTACTATACTATAATACGCATAACAGTGCTTTGTAAATGATCAAGTTCATAGTGTATTATTGTAATGATAAAAAACAAGAGATGAACAAACATTTATTAGGAAACTTCAAGATCAGATCACGATGAGACGGTGAGACGATGAGACGGATGCTCCTGTTTTTTATCACATGCACGGTACGGTACTACTATGGCAACATATGCGTATGGAACGCGAAAAGTGTTTGTCAATAGGAATGACTTTTGTACATTACTATATGATATATCAGATTTTATTTCAACAAAAAGTACTCTAGTTTTGACTTTCAGAAACGTCTCACGAACCCCCTGGAATGGACTCACGCACCCCCTGGGGGTTCATGCACCCCAGTTATGGAACCCCCGATCTAGAGGAAGTATTATGGAATGCTTACCTGGCCCTGTTGGTAGGTGATTCCATAGACTAGTGGGTTCAGTTGCATCCTAACATAAAAGTAAGTATAACTCAACCACTTCACAGCCTCTTCCACATTGCACACAGTTCCCAGAGAGATCTAAACAGAACAACAAAAAAACAAAGAATGTGTGACATAAACTTATAAGTAACTCCTGTCAAAATATTGGTCTAAAAAAAACAGAAGAGAATATAAACTTCATGAGAGTCATGAGAAGATAAGAATTCACTTAAAGTTAATCAGTGCATCTGGTAATTACTAATTGTCTAATTTAATTCTGACCTACAACTGGGTAATCTTCTCAGAGAGGCAGAACTGACCAGAAACCAGTTTTGGAAGCTTTCAGCAATTATCAGCATACTCAAATTGACAAAATTGAGCGTAATATTTACAGACAAGAAACTGCTAAGAATGGAAAGTAGGTCTTCCTAAAATTTTAAATAATGTTAAATAGACTGGTTCGAGTTCATTATCAGATTTGTAATTCTCTGCTGAAATACCCACCAGGATCATCTCATTTATCGGAATATACAGCAAAAACCGGGATTATCTGGATCTGCTATTCGGTCATCAATATTTAGTATTGCATACGATTACTGCGCACGGATACATGCTGTAACTTTAAAAATTTTGTGCAGTTACAACAGAGCACAGCAAACAAGCATAGAAGGGTAATCAATGCCAAAGAATGCTAAGATACATTGCACAGTTCATTACAATAGCAGAACTACAGCACAATAATAACCAGGAAATAATTTATCCAGTATCATTCATAAAATACAGTACAAAATGGTCAAGTTGCAATTCATGTGTAAAGATGTATATGGCAGTTTTATGACATGGGAACTATAGTAGTCAATGATAGGAAAATTTCACAGCCTTCGATAATTGTACACAGAGTTTGAACACTTGATTATTCCCTGTACAGGTAACCCGATATCTTTTAATTTATCCGCAGGGTAAAACTACGACCTCTTGTCCCAAAGTGGCCAGATTATTATTATTATTATTATTTTTATTTTTTTATCACATAGTATAGCAAGGTGAACAAGACAATATAACTGCAAATAAGTAAAAAATGTGAAAGGAAGTCAACTGAAAAACCCTTTTGGACTTAATAGAATAGAGTACTCCCATCAAAGAAAATAGATAAACTTAACACCTATAAAAGAACTACGCCCCACAAAAAAATATAGGTAACCTTAACATTATTGTGTATTATTGACTGTATGATAAAGACCAAAAAATAGAGATAAAACAAAAAGAGCAAACCTGGTATAAAGAGTGAAGTAGACCTGAGTTGAAACTACCATTCATTCATTTTTCCTTTTTTTTTAGAAAACAATATTTTCAAAGGGATAAACATCTGCCGTTAAACGCTTTTAAATGTAACAAATCAACAGTTAATGTTTTTTGTTGATTTATTTGGATGATGCTGGAAGAGAATTCTTTAACCGCCTTTATGACTTGAAACTGATAATGTTACCTCAGCATTCAGATTATCCGCTAATTTTGATTGGAACTGGCTTTCGATTGGGTTCTGTCTGGTCATCAGCGCCAAGTACTTTGACAACCTATCGTGGGTGGTGATGATCGTACCCTCGCCAAAAGTGTCAAACTGAGGCCGCCCTGCTCGTCCAAAGATTTGCATCACGTCTAAAATTCCCAGATCTTTAAATGCACCCTTGTTGGCATCATAAATCTGGGTACCCTGTAGAAAGAATGATGATCGAAAGAAGAATTAGGAAAAGAATACAAAATAACATAAAAATTATTAGATTTGTTGTAGAAAAGTAAGGCAGATTTTAAAATGTTCTGGGAGAAGATAAAAGACAAGTGAAGAGAGAGCAAAGGATAAATTAAAAAGAGGTCAGGGTTAGGATAAAGGTGATTATTTTTGTGGCTGACACAGTCAATGTTCATTGTCTGACAACAACTATACAAATTATTCCTATCTTTTCTTACAATGTCTCCTGTATTTCTGGAGGTACAATGAACCATTTCTTTTTATACACTCTGAACTCTGGTGAATTTTTTAAATATGCTCCAATTTAACCAACACAACTAATTAGCTTGTTTGACAGCCTACTCTACCCCATTAACATTGCACATCACTGATAATTACGTTTCAGTAAAACGATTGCACTTCAAACAGTGAAGCATGTCCTTGGAAGACAGTAAATGAAACATCCACTAGTTTCAAACATTTTGGTCATACTTCTTGCAGTAAAGGTGTCAACATTTAGGCTTGATCTTGCTACAATGTTAACGTCCACGATTGTATAAAAGCTATAAATTTGTTTAAGCACTAGAATGCATATATTTTAAATACCGTGATGACTTTTGCATGGGCATGTATATAGGCAAACAATCCTTACTTATCCTCCATCTTATTTCTGATTTGTTCATACTTTCATGATTGTACATTTTTACGTCTTTTTTTCTATCATTATTATGTGTCTTATTTGTAAATTTTATAATTTATACTGGAATAAAGAAATTCAAAAATTTAATTCAAAAAATTGAAATTGAATTGAATTTACAACAGATCCTGTTGATTGCGATCATAAAGAAGGTTTACCTTGATGACTACAGCGTGAGCGGGTAGATTTACACCCCAGGCTAGAGTAGCGGTGCAACAGAGGACCTTGATGTGACCGTCTGCAAAGAGCCGCTCCACCAGATTACGATCCTGTCTTAACATGCCCGCATGATGGATGGAGAAGCCGTCGCTGAAGAGCTCCCTCAATTGCTTGTTTCGTGATCGAGATACCTGTGTGAAGAGACACACGAACAATGACAGATCATAGATTATTGTTATATGCATGATGCATGATGCCGTTATATGCATGAATCCATCGCTGAAGAGCTCCCTCAACTGTTTGTTTCGTGATCGGGAGACCTGTGTGAAGAGACACACGAACGATGATAGCTCATAGATTAATGTTATATGCCATGATGCAGGCAGGACACAGGCGGGCACTAATAGAGTGTGGCACAAACCCAAATTTTCTGCGGTCTGTGGAATGGTTTTTAAAAACCACATGAATATCAGAGCCAGACTGCAACCATAATATCAACCAAAGATATAAATTTCATTGGATGGAAAGAAAAATATGAAATATGTGCATTTTGTTCACAGAACCTTACAGGAGTTTACATATAATGATCAACGTAAACAGATCGACAATGGGGTTGTAATATGGTATAGGGTGACTTAGTGTTTAATAAGGGCATTAATGTTCCTTGAAGTTTAATAAGGCTTTAATAAGGGCAATAATGTTCATTTAAAGATTATAAAAGGTTTAATAGAGGGTAAAATAAGGGTAAAATAAGGGCATTAAAGTTCTTTTAAAGGTTAATAAAGGTTTAATAGGGGTCAAATAAGGGTTTTATAAGGGCATTAATGTACTTTTAATGGACAACGGTCAACGGTACAGACGATCTCACTGAATTTGCTCTGTGGTTTGGTTCTTTCAACAAAGTGATTTCATGGATGGTTTGATCAGAATTCACCAGAGATAGTAGGAATTATACTTGTAAAGCTCAGAGGTTAAATTGCTGGAGGCAAAGAAATATTTCCCTTCCTTCCCACAAAAAAATAAATAAGATGTTTCCTTATTTGCACTCTTTTCTGCTGTTTTTGTTAAGGCATTGTGGATTAACATTGCAATTTAAAAAAAGGGGTTACAACTAGTGTTCGACCGATTGTATGACAATCGGTTTTACCGATTACCGATTAATTCCTGTGACAATCGGCCGATGCCGATTACCGATTATTTCTTCATTTTCGTGGAACTGGCCTAATGTATGATTTAGTGTTATGCATGGTTACCAACTTCTAGGCCAATACAATCAAAGATTTAAATGAACGACTTAACTTTTCACAGTAAAGATTAATGGAGCAAGTAAAGAACACTGCAATACATACATGGGGCGCTGTACTTTTATAACTAAGAGTCGCAAATTTTCAATCCCGCCAAAACACAGTTTTTGACAGTGCTGTAACAGACTACAGAAGGGGAAAAATAGTAGTAGCTACGAAATGAAAAAAAGAAGAAGTTAGGGACAGCTTTTACAACTGCCATTAAAACCATTATTAGTGTTGCAACTCGAACGTAAATAAAGTGAAAAGTATATCGCACGTAAATAAAATATTCGTTATTTCGTTAGCTGATATCGAAATATATAATCTGATATGAAAATTACTGTGTAAAAGTAAGTTGGCCTGACGTTTTGATCGTAGCAGGATCGAAACGTCAGGCCAACTTACTTTTACACATATTCTTACACAGGCTCTTTAGTGATCAGCAGTTTGCTAACATTTTTATTTTATTGTGAAAACAATCCCGAACGTTTGCTTCAAGTTTTCAATGATTACTATCTGCGCGGTAAAACTTCCGATCGAACGTTGTTTCAATCGATCGTACACAGTAAGTCAATGGAGCTTCTCCATTGACTTAACTACATGTGGGGGAAATCACACACTAAAGTCCCATTGACTTTGTCGCGCCTGTCACTGGAAATCAGACTTGCTTTTAGTCGGTTGCGGTAAGGGATTCAGTTAGTGTAAGGGGTACACAGTACATGCGGTCAGGGAAAAAAAGTTTCTTCGGGTTTTTCGCAAAAATATGCGTAAGAATATTTACCTAATCAAAAAATACTGTAATGCAGTAGAACTACTGAGGACTGTCGCCAAACGTGCTTAGGGATTTTTAGGAGTATTTGGCGCCTTGATTTTATCATTGTATGCCTTTTGTAAAATCTTGGGCGCATTTTCAAACTGAACAGTTCTGAAGCTCAACCGTTCTCTAGCCAGACTAGCCTAGGTACTAGAACTCACAATGAACAAAGCCTAATGTTATTGTTTTCACTTTCCAGTTTTCACACCAAAGTGGTTCAAAAGTATATTGATTTGGTTTGTATATATATTCGAGACAATTAATCTTTCTTATCAATCGTTTAACATGATAACAGGAGGTTTTGTAAGATGCAAGAAGCTAATTGAAAAAAAAAATAATTACGTCGTCCCCCTAAGCTTATCGCGGGTACACTGTATGATGTTTACTGCCAAAACTGGATAGTATATCGAACAGCATTTGTACAAACTCGCGTGAGGAACTTGCGATACCGCTACACGGTAGACTAGCGCACCTTCCCCGGCTATGAATAGCATTGAATCGAATGATCTAAATTTTTCTCCCGTCGTGGTTGTGGTGAATCAAAAGCGCGGAAAAATACAATCTTTTATGTGGAACGTAATAATCGGTTCCAAATAATCGGTAGCGCAATGGATTTTGCCGATGCCGATTATTTACCGATTGTCTGATAATCGGCCCGATGCCGATTGTCTAACCGATTATCGGTCGAACACTAGTTACAACTTGACTTACAATCATGGCAACTATTAGGTGACTATCCTGGAAATTGAGTACAAACTTTACACTATGGTCCACAACATTGATCCCTGATGGAGGATATCATAGTTAATGCAGGCTGTAATCTTGGAATGCAATGGATTAATGTCACATCTACTCTACACTTGTGTTTTATAAGTAATATATATGGACAGTTTCTGATAAGTTGAGTCAATGGAAAAATGAGTGAGAGAGAGAGAGCATTAATCAAAAGATGACATTTTTGTCGAGTAATATTCATACAAGAACTGCAATTTCTCTCTTTTACTCTTTATTTTGTTTCATAATGAGATTATGTCTCATTTATATGAATATTCAGTGTTTCATTCAGAATCGACAAGACCATGCTTGCTCTCCGACAGTTGTGATGTGTGTTTTCTTCTGAACTTATATTTGTTAACTTTGGAAGTGAAGTTTCTTTCTTTATAGTACTGCTTTAGAAAATACCAGTTAGGAATGATTGAGAATTTAACCATTATTCATTTGTCCAATAGCTGGAACCTACATATTTTTTTTTAATGAAGTTTGATGAATGACAACAATGTCTGAATATATGAATCGGAATATGTATAACCATACCATTGTCAATAAATGTGAATATGTATGATCATACTATTGTCAACAAAAGTGAATATGTATGATCAAACTATTGTCAACAAAAGTGAATATGCATGATCATACTACTGTCAACAAAAGTGAATATGTATGATCATACTATTGTCAACAAAAGTGAATATGCATGATCATACTACTGTCAACAAAAGTGAATATGCATGACCATACTAATGTCAACAAAAGTGAATATGTATGATCATACTATTGTCAACAAAAGTGAATATGTATGATCATACAACTGTCAACAAAAGTGAATATGTATGATCATACTATTGTCAACAAAAGTGAATATGCATGATCATACTACTGTCCACAGAAGTGAATATGCATGATCATACTACTGTCAACAAAAGTGAATATGTATGATCATACTATTGTCAACAAAAGTGAATATGTATGATCATACTATTGTCAACAGAAGTGAATATGCATGATCATATTACTGTCAACAAAAGTGAATATGCATGATCATACTACTGTCAAAAAAAAGTGAATATGTATCATATTATTGTCAACAAAAGTGAATATGTATGATCATACTATTGTCAACAAAAGTGAATATGTGTGATCATACTACTGTCAACAAAAGTGAATATGCATGATCATACTACTGTCAAAAAAAGTGAATATGTATCATATTATTGTCAATAAAAGTGAATATGTATGATCATACTATTGCCAACAAAAGTGAATATGTGTGATCATACTACTGTCAACAAAAGTGAATATGCATGATCATACTACTGTCAAAAAAAGTGAATATGTATCATATTATTGTCAACAAAAGTGAATATGTATGATCATACTATTGCCAACAAAAGTGAATATGTATGATCATACTATTGCCAACAAAAGTGAATATGTGTGATCATACTACTGTCAACAAAAGTGAATATGCATTGTCATATCATTGGTGAATAATTTCATAAATCTAGAACAAACATTGTAAGCCAACCTGTTTAGTTGCTGTGCCCAATTCAGGACTTGATGTTGCCTGGAACATGCCACTTTCTCCATTCTTCTTGGCTATTTCCTGCATCTTACTGGCAGTGTGTACTGTTGCATTTCTTGCATGAACAAACACCATCACCTGCAGGAATAACAAGTCAATGACAATCAGGATTGAAAAAGTAAAAACAAAAATGTCTCAAAAATAAATGGTAGGTGAGTCCCTAAGTAAAAGCGAAAAGAGATTAGTGTCTACATAAAGAAAACACTTCAACATCAAAGGCAAGATTAAGTAACCATCATACTGTTACACTGTCTTTTAATTTTTAAAAAGCCTCACAAAATGAATGGAAGGCCTCTCCCCCAGTAAAGTAAAAAGAGATTAGTGTGAACATAAAGAAAACACATCAATGGCAAGATTAAGTTACCATGGTGTTGTTACATTGTTCATTCATTTTATTACCAGACTATACTAATGTTAATATTGTTAAGTCATGTAAGCTGGATTTTGTGTTAAGGTTTTGTGATTCTGATCTGTCATTCTGATCAGCTAATACAATATTCAGACATATCGATCACACATATAAGAAATATCATACACTTATCCAACCAAACAATGAGATATGTATACTCATTGAATGAAAAAGGATAGATTCTGTCCGCAAGTTCAAAAGAGTTAATGGTTTTAGTTGTGGAACCCAAAAACAAGCCATAAAAATATCCTCAAAATAAAATATACTTGAAAAAAAAGGGAAATTTCATTCTGTCATACACATCATATCACATTTATTTAAATACTGTTTATTGACTAATATGAAAAATAAAAAAAAACAGTTAAAATGAAATGAACTTATCCCATTTCATTTTTTAATCAAAAGCAAAGATGGAAAGCATACTTTTATTTATTTCCATCCCTTCTCATAAGTGATGAGACCCTGATGAATGAAATCAAAGAATAACCTCATTTTTTGATT
The DNA here is from genome assembly GCA_020650975.1 of Apostichopus californicus. Taxonomy (NCBI): domain Eukaryota; kingdom Metazoa; phylum Echinodermata; class Holothuroidea; order Aspidochirotida; family Stichopodidae; genus Apostichopus; species Apostichopus californicus. The sequence continues at coordinate 650 of JAIPMN010009090.1, read as the reverse complement.
CAGCTTGATGTGACTCACCTGATGTCCGTTCTCGACCATGCCGCTGACTTTCTCGTAGCAGACTTCATCCATGTCACGCCTCTGCTGCATGAGATTGGTGGATTTGACGCCGACGAACCTCTGACCTAACGGAACCGGCCTAAACCGTCCGTCGAAGAAGAACAGTCCCTTGTATGGATTCACCCTCAGGAAGCGAGCCACATCGACGTAGTTTGGCAGCGTGGCGGAGAGGCCGATGATACGAATCATGTTCTGAGTAGATTCCACCTGATTGAAGAATGAAAAAAGAATTGGTAGGACTTGTCACGTGACTAGAGGCCTTTCCAGGGTCGACGACAATAATGAACTAAAGGTATGAAAATGTAATTAATGAATGGATTTTGCATATTTTAAATCAGTATGTCCAAAGGATTGGTTAATAAGACCATGAATAAGAATATACCCCCCCCTTTTTGCTTCACCCATTCATCAACTAGTCTACCCCCCTCGCCTCATTTCCTTCACCCATTCATTAACTTATCTCTCCCTGCATCATTTTCTTCACCTATTCATCAACTAATCTGCCCCCCCCCCCCGTCGCCTCATTTCCTTCACCCAATCATCAACTTACCTCCCCCTTCCCACCCCCTCCCTTTTTGCTTTACCCATTC
>JAIPMN010009089.1:0-11553 GCA_020650975.1 Apostichopus californicus | reverse complement strand
CAGTAACATGGATCATATACATTTCAAATCTTTTGAGTTATGCCATTTTTTAACGTAAATTTATAACGGTTGTAACATTTTTTACATGTTCGCCCGTTATCTATTTCATTCTGTACTGAGCGTGATATATACATCATATATTACTCTAATTTGGTTGTGAGTTAGACATGACTGTATGCCATCATAGGAAAGGTCAAAGACTAAGTATGTTTCAAACTTTATGACAAATTGCCATCTATGTGATGTATGTCAATGTTTTGCAACCGTTGTATTTTCTTGCCGTATGTCAATGTTCAACCGTTATTTTCCTATAGGATTCTAATGGGCCATTTTTTCAAAATTCAAGTAGGAAGTTGAAACTTTTTACTCTAGCTCTTTGCTTCAAATGAGTAATATTGAACATTACAGAACATTGGAAATATCAATTTTAGGGGTGGAAAACCTCTATGTTATCATTTCGTGTTGGTTTACTGTGTATTTGCCCATATATGAACAAATGTAAATCTACTTGATTTAAAAATAAGTTCATGTTCTTATTGTGAATGATGATGGACCCCATGAAAAGCTTCTTTGTAACTTTGTTTCCTTGTACAGTTCAGCTCTGTTTAATATCTAAGAAACTGTACACATTGTACACTGTAAATAGCCTGTACTATGCAGGAAATTGTCACACAGATAGTAATATACAGTAATCACAGTATAGCCTGTAACAGACATGGAAATGGATCTCTATACATTGTGTGAACACACATGCATTTACAGTTACATGTTAAATTGGTGTAATATTATAATACCACAATAGCAACAACTCTGCAGTTAAGTTTGCAATCTCACCTTTTGTACCACAATGCTGTTGAAATATGAAAGTTATGTTTTTTTTACTTTCCACTTGTGGCGTAGCCTAAATAAGATGCAGGCTTTTAACACTGTGTGTGCGTAGGCCTACTTCACGAAAGCAGGTCTCACGAAAAAGGGGAACACAGTAATACTGTACTACTCGGAATGCAACGCCCAGCCTAACACTCAGTTATTTCAGGTAGTGTCTGGAGGCGGGCGAGTTATAAATTTAGATGCCAATTAAGTTCATGTCACTGAGACACACTTGTCCAAAAGATAAATCTAGTGTGAGTATCTGCCCCTTTTGGTGCTCTAGTTACTCCTTGCCAGAGGCAAAGGAATATATGCAATGGTGACGGCATGTGTGTGTATGTGTGTGTTTTCATATGTGTTACTTTGGCATGCAAATACAATAACTCACAAATACAGCTTGGATGAACTTGATTATTGTAGATCTATCATACTTCATGAGTGCAGGAACTCTATTGAAATGTTCTGTACAGTAGAGTTCTGTTCATTAGCATGCAGTTAGTTACAGTACACATCCAGTAGAGGTGACTGTTTGGTCTTGTTATCAACGCTAAATGTTATACATTATTCCATATATATAGATGATTGCACTTTATTCCATATAGTATATGGGTTGTTTTATTTATTCAGGTGCCAACATGTGCCAATTTCATGGAAAATTAAAACTAGTTGAATCATTACAAACATTACAAATAATATTAGTGTAACATGTGTATTCTCAGAAATGAACTTCAATTAAACATGTGCAGTTTACATATTCCATAAATAATTAGTCGAAAAGGGAACATCTGTTTAGGGTTTCACGTGTAAATGGGACACCAAAGTGATATTTTTAGTTTCCTGAATTGCTACATCCGAGTGATTGTAGGAAAGGTTATCACTATCAGGGCTCCTCAATGAGATAACTTTCAACATACAACCATATTGAAGAGATGCAACCTTTTACTAATACGAGTAACGGAGGTTGAAGTGCTGTAAGGCAAGTGTCAATTTAGGGATATTTCTCTGCCCTAATCTATACTTGAAGTATTTAGGTTGTGGAGATAAGTAGCTAATAAATATGCATCGAAGCAGGTTGCATTACTGGTAGAGAAACTCAGTTAATATCACCAGGGCAATCAGAAATACACAAATGATGAAAATGGTTTAATTATTAGAACACAAATACAGGGTTTCACATGTAAACTGGACACCAAAATATTGGTGTCCCATTTACACGGGGAACAAAAATGTGATTCTTATAAAAAATCAATAAAAAGCATGAATATTATCTGTTACCTTGGTATGCAATTAGGTTATCATGAGGTATTATAATCATCTAACTTCAATATGAAACAGGAAAACTTTTTATTAACCACATACCCTCTGCATTGGAAAATGATTGTGCGATAAATCTAATCATAAAAGTTTCACGTGTAAATGGGACACCAAAATATTAGTATCAAGTTAATGTCATTCATACTAGAACTTTGTTGTGCATGCAATGTTTCTTACTAAACTGCTATATTCTTGCATGTACTTTTTTGCAATTAATTCTTATAAATTAACATTTTTCACTAATACAGTTTGTGATTTAGAGACTATTTTTCAGTGGCAGATTCAAAGTTCAGTTTTATTGTTACTAGCTGCAATGCATATTAAAAGAACATGAAGTGCACCACATGCAAGAACAGTGCATAGCCATCTGCCAAATACAATTGTGTTAGTTTTTAACCATGTTCTTGTCCATGTTTAAAATTAAACACATTCATGTTTGTTGCATTCCAGACTTCACACAATTTGTGTCTCCCAGCTGATGAAAGCACTTGCTTTGCTGTGATAATGAACTCACATATATATAAGTTTCACAGCAGGTCCCGGACACAAACGAGTCTCATAACAGGGATCGAAACCATCACAGGACAGCCTATATATTTAAATCTATGATAAAAGAACACTCATGAAAATCTGTATCAAAGTCCTGTTTCACTCCAAATTCCACCTATGATGGTCCTGGGGGAAAAAATTCTTATTAATGGTTTATAGTTAAAATGTCATCAGATATTGGTAAAAGTTCTTATCACTTCCACATATTTGAGAAGTATTTGAAAACAAACAGCCAGGTTGTATTTCATTTTATTTGTATTAAGGTAACAAAATGGAATTGAATTTAATTAGTTTGTATTATTCATTGCCATTTGAAATTCAATCAAATTTAATCCATTTTCTTAAAGAAAGCAAAATTATGATTATTGAGTATTGTGGATTTCAGATTTCATTCTGTTTATAGAAACTGAAACAAACTCAGCATAGTCTGTTCAACTTCAAACCCATAAAAATCCATCTTTCTGGGGTGTTAATGTGTCCTGAAACTGGTACACATAGGCCCTGCCAATGCGGACCATCTCAGGTGCCTCCAGAACAGCTATGATATCCTGCTTCGGATGCATTGCCTCTGGTTCAGTTGTGAAGATGTATCCATCTTTCAAGTGTTTTTCAACTGGAAGTTATCACGCTCAGTACGGGTGACCTAAATAAATGATAAAATGAAATGATTTCTAATATTACTTAATGTCAAAATGTTTTTAAATAGCTGATCACTATAGACGCAGCAAAGTCTGTAGGCGTCAGTGGCGTGCACAAAATTGGGGCTGGGTGGGCCATGGGCCCCCACCTCTGGAATGAATCAGAGGATATCTGGGGAATTTGATAACAATTGAGGGGAACTTGACCACCCCTGAAATTCTGTGGATGCCACTGTTGGCATTGTCATAAAGCGATGCGGGTGTGAGAAACTGCATGTTGTATTGCTTGTTTCGCTGACAGACGTGTGGCAGCACAGAAGACACTACTGTTGGGAAATGTGCCCAAATCAGTGCATTTTTCTTTACACGACAGGCCATTATGGGAGAAAACTGCCCTGACGCCAACCAACATCATGAGCGAATCATTTGTATCATGATACTCCATTTCACACCAAGCATAAAATGTGAATTTATATTACTGCTTTTTCAAGCACAATAAATTGTTCAAAACTTACTTACCATTGCCATATAGACATATCTCTGATCGTCTTTTTTCGAGCCGCGACCTGTAAACTTCACTGCTACACTGCTGTTGGCATGAATGAGAATATGAGTAATAATTTTCAGGTTCCAACAATTTTGGTTATTAAAACTGGAGTATCAGTATTTGTTTTGTACTTGTTTTGTACTTTTTTAAAGCCTGGAGGAGTCCTGCTGACATAAATAATGACTACTTGTTCCTGGTTTGCAGCAACATATGTATGTAATGTATGTACTGTATGTACTGTATGTACTGTTAATAACAGGGTCCACACCGTCTAGCTTACAAGAGTTCCAACCACTGAAAATGGACTAAGCAAAACTTCACTGAAACATAGGAAGAAAATCAAGTAATATCCATCAGTGAATTTACTGCAACTGTACTGAACAACATAACATTCACGGTTCCTGCCAAGAGGGGAGGAAGGGGGGGGGGCAATATTATAAAAAAAACACAAAACTGACTGGTGGAGCTAGCCCTAATTTCCTATACTAAACCCCTTCCCCATCCAAATGTATCCAACTATTACTCTGAATTGGTTCCCCAAGTTTTTCCAAAGTTAAGAATTAGCCTAGCCCACAAATCGTTACACACAGAGTATACACAATTTTATTACGTAACGTTAGGCTGGCCTAACAAAACTTTTTAGCCTAGCCTAACTTTAGCCTAACCTTTGGCTCTCCCACACATTGTTGCGCACACGGTACACGCTAGAGGTCAGTGGGTACACGATCGCTACGTAATGCTAGGCTAGCCTATAGCATTAGCCTAGCCCACACATAGTCATGTACATAATATACGATTACTACGTAATTTTAGGCTAGCCTATATTAGCCTAGCCCACACATCGTTATTATACACAGGCCGGTATACAATAACTACGTAAGCCAAGCCTAACATTAGCCTAGCCTACACTACGGTACACACTTTATTATATTCGTGTCGTCTGAACATCTTTTACGTTGTTATTTCAGAAGATCATATATATTCACAGCAAAGCTATTTATAGTAATTCCAAACTACCAGATGTTGGACCATATAACAATTTAAGTAATTACAATATCATTTATCGAGCTGTTTGATATCAATCACTCACGAAAAAGAACGATTTGCCGAGCCCCCGACACTACGTAAATGTGTGACGCCAAAATTTTTGCTTCCCTACCATAGTGAAAGTATACAAAAGTTGGCCATAGACGCCGTATTTATTTATCGTCTACTTTCCACATCAATTCATTCATTCAAAACATTAAGGCCAACAAATCTACATTAAAAATATTATATAATGAAAACCTACCTTAGATTTATTTTTCACAGCACCTAACAACGTAAATTCAGTAACTTCGTAAATTATGGACTACAAAATGTTTTTTTTTCAATCTTCGTGGCGCGAATGGCACTGTAGGCCAGAATCGCGAAAGTTTTGATAGTAACATCCGGGCGCTTTTATCAGAGGAGTTTTTCCTTCATAAATTGGTCACATAAGATTTTCCTGCCAAAGTAAAATTTTATTAACTACGTAAATAAGTTGTGTGACGCAAAATAAAAATAACTTCACGTTATTTTTACATATTTTGGTGGATTGTGGTCCGAATTTCACGTAACTTCTTGTGACTCTGGAGTTAATAATAAATGCAAGAATAACAATCCTAAACCAGTGAATTACTCTTCAGTTTTAGAGTTAGTCAGCTTCGAATATCACTGTTTCACACGTAAAGGTCGGGACACAAAAATTTACGTTGTGATACGATACCAAAAATTCTGTTAATGCAAAACACAATGTATACGAAACAAAAACGATGATGAAACTTCGTAGTAATTTTATTACTCTTGCAATTTATAACATTGGTCGAGAGTATCATGCAGTGTACAATAAAACACATCATCATTTAGTATTGTACATGTTCATGGCATACTAAAGACTAAAAAAAATGCTGGACACCACAATTTATTTTTGAAATAAACACTTTTTTTTTTTTTTTCTTTTCGGTATATCATGTTTTCATATCACATATAAATTTATCAGCATTACAATTCCACAAAGAACAGCATAACATAAATAGGGCCAATTATAGTACACTACTTCTTGAATATACTACTGGCACCTGAATAAAAAAAACAACCCATATAGATGACATGAACAGTAGAGCTATGTTACAGTAGGTCTTGTCATCTCCTATTGCACTTTATTCCATATAGTATATCGATGACATGAACAGTAGAGCAATGTTACAGTAGGTCTTGTCATCTCCTATTGTACTTTATTCCATACAGTATATAGATGACATGAACAGTAGAGCTATGTTACAGGAGGTCTTGTCATCTCCTATTGCACTTTATTCCATATAGTATATCGATGACATGAACAGTAGAGCTATGTTACAGTAGGTCTTGTCATCTCCTATTGTACTTTATTCCATACAGTATATAGATGACATGAACAGTAGAGCTATGTTACAGGAGGTCTTGTCATCTCCTATTGCACTTTATTCCATATAGTATATCGATGACATGAACAGTAGAGCAATGTTACAGTAGGTCTTGTCATCTCCTATTGTACTTTATTCCATACAGTATATAGATGACATGAACAGTAGAGCTATGTTACAGGAGGTCTTGTCATCTCCTATTGCACTTTATTCCATACAGTATATAGATGACATGAACAGTAGAGCTATGTTACAGTAGGTCTTGTCATCTCCTATTGCACTTTATTCCATATAGTTTATCGATGACATGAACAGTAGAGCTATGTTACAGGAGGCCTTGTCATCTCCTATTGCACTTTATTCCATATAGTATATAGATGACATGAACAGTAGAGCTATGTTACAGGAGGTCTTGTCATCTCCTATTGCACTTTATTCCATACAGTATATAGATGACATGAACAGTAGAGCTATGTTACAGGAGGTCTTGTCATCTCCTATTGCACTCTATTCCACACAGTATATAGATGACATGAACAGTAAGCTATGTTACAGGAGGTCTTGTCATCCCCTATTGCACTTTATTCCATACAGTATATAGATGACATGAACAGTAGAGCTATGTTACAGTAGGTCTTGTCATCTCCTACTGCACTTTGTTCCATACAGTATATAGATGACATGAACAGTAGAGCTATGTTACAGGAGGTCTTGTCATCTCCTATTGCACTTTATTCCATATAGTTTATCGATGACATGAACAGTAGAGCTATGTTACAGGAGGCCTTGTCATCTCCTATTGCACTTTATTCCATATAGTATATAGATGACATGAACAGTAGAGCTATGTTACAGGAGGTCTTGTCATCTCCTACTGCACTTTATTCCATACAGTATATAGATGACATGAACAGTAGAGCTATGTTACAGGTCTTGTCATCTCCTATTGCACTTTATTCCATACAGTATATAGATGACATGAACAGTAGAGCAATGTTACAGTAGGTCTTGTCATCTCCTATTGTACTTTATTCCATACAGTATATAGATGACATGAACAGTAGAGCTATGTTACAGTAGGTCTTGTCATCTCCTATTGCACTTTATTCCATACAGTATATAGATGACATGAACAATAGAGCTATGTTACAGTAGGTCTTGTCATCTCCTATTGCACTTAATTCCATACAGTATATAGATGACATGAACAGTAGAGCTATGTTACAGTAGGTCTTGTCATCCCCTATTGCACTTTGTTCCATATAGTATATAGATGACATGAACAGTAGAGCTTTGTTACAGTAGGTCTTGTCATCTCCTATTGCACTTTATTCCATACAGTATATAGATGACATGAACAGTAGAGCTATGTTACAGGAGGTCTTGTCATCTCCTATTGCACTCTATTCCATACAGTATATAGATGACATGAACAGTAGAGCTATGTTACAGTAGGTCTTGTCATCCCCTATTACACTTTGTTCCATATAGTATATAGATGACATGAACAGTAGAGCTTTGTTACAGTAGGTCTTGTCATCTCCTATTGTACTTTATTTCATACAGTATATAGATGACATGAACAGTAGAGCTATGTTACAGTAGGTCTTGTCATCTCCTATTGCACTTTATTCCATATAGTATATCGATGACATGAACAGTAGAGCTATGTTACAGTAGGTCTTGTCATCTCCTATTGCACTTTATTCCATACAGTATATAGATGACATGAACAGTAGAGAGCTCTATGTTACAGGAGGTCTTGTCATCTCCTATTGCACTTTGTTCCATACAGTATATAGATGACATGAACAGTAGAGCTTTGTTACAGTAGGTCTTGTCATCTCCTATTGCACTTTATTCCATACAGTATATAGATGACATGAACAGTAGAGCAATGTTATGTAAGTCTTGTCATCTCCTATTGCAGTATGTTCCAGTAGAGCTCCGATAGGTCTTGTCAGTGGTTTTCAATCCTGGTGAGACTCCCAGGTGGCAGTAGTACACTAGCCTTGTGTGTAACTTGTTTTATGTTGTCTCTACAGGCCATTTTGCCAGCAATGCTCTTCCTTCAGCTGGTTCACTGCCCTTTGCCCAGACTCTTATTTGCAACACAGACAATAACTGCTACGATCATGCTCTGAGAGGTGAGATGAGTGGAGAAATAAGTGATTTCCAAGATGCAGGGTAAGTATATTTATAATACATCAACTTAAGTGCGAGCGAGTATAGAACTCTATGACTTCACTTTGTGACGGCCAGCTTGTAAACACGGTATCTCAACAACCACATGTTGAATCAATGTCACATGTGATAGGTAGTTGCCCCATGATGTGTAGATCACACTATTGTTTGTGGTTCCCATCTCATGAATATTAATGATTGGGCAGGACTTAACATAAAATTTTAAAAATGTCAATATCTCTTCAACAGTATGTCAGATTTAGTTCATACTTGGTATTGTGATATAACTACATAGTAAGTATATATACTCTTTGTAATGTCAACAACTTTGACCTCATTAATATTCATGTTTGGTGGGGCTAAATGGGAAATTGTCAAAAACTGCCTGTAAACATCATATCTCAACAACCACAAGTTGAATCAAAGTCATACTGGTAGATGGATAACCCATGATTGAAATTGGTAGAGGTCAAAAGGTGTGAAAGTCTGAAGCCTTTTTTTGCAATAAATCTGTCAATTCTCCAATGGTATGGTTTACTTTTAGTGAACATATATAGTTTGGTTAAATTCAGTTTAGTTAAGTTTGTGAAGGTGCTCTATAAGTCCTTAGAAGAACATAAAGTTATCCAAGAAAGTTCAAGGAAATTTAATATGTACAGTACCGCCAATAAGTAACTTGGTAAAGATTAGCGCGATTCAGCGCAAAACGCAGCTTAACTGCAATTAACCTCGCTCCAAATAAAGGAACGCTACTTTCCCCGCACTCCAAATAAAGGAACGCAAATTCCCCGCGCTCGCTATTCACCACCGACACAATGGGAGTGAACCGATCGATACAACGCTATTCATAGTGTGGAGGTAGTGCTGGGCGATATTTGCTTTTTACCGTCACGATAAATAGTTCAAAAGTTATCGCGATATTTCGATATTTACGATAATTTCCCCCTAACAGAATTAGCGTAAATATCGAGCTTTGAGTGGACGGAGAAAGAGAGATATATGGAGGGACATTCAAAGAGAAAATCTGAAAAACCTTACGATATTTTTCACAAATACTGATGCTTAGATAAGTGCTTACTCACAATCAACGAGCCTCCCCGAAATTCGCTCCGCTTACGTAAAACTTCTATGTATATATGACACGTGGAAAAACACGAGTTTTTACACACATAATTCCCACTGACATTGGTAACAAAACATAAGTAGGTCATCGACATTCGAACTTGACAACAAGTTCATCGCACCCTGGGAACGACACAACAAATTGAACATGATGTTACATTTTCCCGCCATCTGGACGCCGAGTGTAAATTTGGTGTAATATGCAAATTATGAATGGTACTGTGCTGCGCGAGTAAAACTTGTTTTAAACGAGAATAGTTTCGTGTTGAAGGGGAAAACCTTTCTTATACGTGTTTATTTTATTCCCCGATATGTTCTGGTTACCAGAAGTAATAAAAAGCAAGAAGGAAACTTCGTGTTTTATCCTTTCGGGAAATTCGGGGTAACATATCATTTTTAGTAGAAACATCAGGCCTCGTGTTTTGTGTGGACTTTAGGCACATTACTGTAGGCTAGGAAACGTTGCACTGATTTATAGAGTACTGTTCATAGGCTTACGAATACGAGACAAGACTCAGTGAATTGGATATTGTTTGCTGTTTCGCTATGTATAGACGTTCCACTGACAATCGTTGCTTGGCGAGTTGCCAAGTTTAACTAAGAACAAGTGTTTCACGCACATTGTAAAAATGTTATACAGTACAGTACTGATTTCGCTTAACTCCCGTTGAAAAAATTCAACGATCGATAAAAAAAGTTGAAAATTGATAAAAAAAGTTGAAAATCGATAAAAAACGAATAATTTCGTTGACAAGATTTAGACTACTGCGGGCACGGTTGTCAAAGAAGTTTCAACGAAATTTCCACGAAAGTTATCGCGATCAAAAACCGCAAAGGCAATTCTAGACATATCAAGGTTGTGACTTGCGTTGAATCCTTAGTGTAACTACAGCCGTTTTCAGACTATACCAGAAGTTGCCGAGGAATATTACACACGTTGCAAAAGTTTGATTGTATATAAGATAGAGTAAGTTCTGTACTAGGTGTTTGAAAAATGATTTGGCTAGGATAATAAAAACTAGTCTTGGTTGATCGCAACAAGCACATTCTACGACTCTTAAGTTATAGGCTAGTATTAAACTAAGATAAGTTTAAGTTAACTCACCAAGGAACGCAGCGTCAGAAAAACAAGAAATAAACAAAAAATATACACAATGAAACAGTCGTAGCTGGATATCAAAGAGATCTTTATTTCCAATAAATTCCTATGTTACTTGACATACTGCAGTACCGTTTACAACAGAACCGCACTCACTTTCAAACTTTTCTGTGAGCGCATTCTGTCCAAAAAATCTCCCCCGGCTTCAATGCACGCAAAATAAAAAAAATCCTGTTATTTCCCCCCTAGCCCAGCTACTGTAAGTTGCCCGCGAATGCAGATGGACTGCCCTGGTAATTAAGGTCGCAGCCTGGGTCTGGGCCACCTACAGTATGCTGCTTACATGTGCATTCCCTACCCTGGATATTCACATGTGCATTCCCTACCCTGGATATCCCCATCCACCAAACTTTTTTGAGAGGCTTAGTCCAATCATAAACCTGGCTTTGTCAAATTCACGCCTACCATCTGTTAATTAGCATAGTATTTATCTTCGTGGGGGGTTTAGTACTGCAGAACCTTTGGCTGGCTGCCTCTAGAAGCAAATTTTTTTTACCCCTACTGTTCGTAATGGAATGGATGTTACCTGTAACTAAGTTAATTGAAAACCAAATATTCATTCATATATATATAAGTAGAACAATCCAGCAGGGATAGAAAGTTTATCTTGAATGAACCAATCAGAAGTCGTGCTATTGATAAAACTTGAACACACCTGGCCAGCAAGAGAGTTGCAAACAATTGTTTCCATGACTACTAAGAAAATAAAGCAGTGGCTTGGGGCCCACGTTGGGGAGAAACCTGTGG
>JAIPMN010009088.1:0-16978 GCA_020650975.1 Apostichopus californicus | reverse complement strand
TATACACATTACACAAGTTACTGTGTTGATGATGGATCAATGTAAAGTGCAATCATGGTTGAAATGATTGCAGATAATGCTGGCTCTAGGTGCAAACATTCAGCTCAGAGACAATGAAGGTACATAGGATATGTATACACAAGTTACTGTGTTGATGAGTGATCAATGTAAAATGCAACCATGGTTGAAATGATTGCACAAAGACAATGTTAATTTGTTTTCAATAGCCAATGTAGATCAACCTTAATCTCATTGGTGAAATTTAATCCATCACAATGTAGTTGTTTAGATACTTTCCTGATTACCTGGCAGTTTGAAGAGTTGCATAGACTTCCATAGACATAGAGAGTTGATTGTCTAGAATTACTCTCAATTGCCTATTTTATTGTTTATATTGTCTCTTCATTTCCTAACTAATATCCTGCATGTTATCTATTTCAGCTGAGTTCACTGTAATGTCAGGATGATCGTAGCTATGCCTGTGACTAACAGTAGAGTCAAACTTAGTAGATTAGACTGGATGCTCCTCACAGTCTACTATTATCAATGAGAATATCCTCTTTAAAGTATTAGTAATCATTATGACACAGGAGCCCACATGTTTCTGCACACAGCAAGATTGTTCTGGACAAAATCCTGCTATGCTCGGACAAAATCCTGCTATGCTCACTAGCATCTAGATGTTATGCAAGCACCCACTGAATCTAAATATTCATATATATCTTACATGGCCAGAGGTCAACTTAAGCAGGAGTTTTTCCTCACATTGCATGCATGTTTTCACTTGTTATCAGTAGAAGTTTGTAGTGTTCGACACATTGAATGTCCTGAGCAGGTTTAGAAAGCTGTACCACAACTCACACATTCCACATGTTATATAGCAGGGATCTCAATCCCACTTGTCTTGATGACATAGCATAAAATCAGGGTGAACTGCTTGCTTTTTCAACCCTTTTGGGGGATATTAATCTTAGTTGCTGGTGCTTATTGATGTTCCATATATGATATTCTGGCATTATAACTGATTTTACATTTTGTGGTTGAGGAACATGAATAACGTGGATAATGCAACTGACCTCTTCTTGTAAAGAGTGTTATTCTTTACGTCTTAAAGTAACTTTGTAACCTAAATTGTAATGTACTGTAACAACATGTCATTGTGATCTCTGAAATTATGTGACAACAGCTTAGCTTGTTACTAAGTATTTAGTCAAATTAAACCCATATCCTCATTGGATTTCAAGAATCTGTGGTGATATTTGAAAGCTCAAAAACATAAAGCTCAAACACACACTCACAAATATGCAAACCATGTCAGAATAATATTAATGTTGGCAGAGTGGATAGAAGCAGTGGCATTTGAAGCAATGAGGCTTAGTAATTTGGGGTTCAAGGTTCGATTCCCGACGGTCATAGTAAGGTGGGTTTTTCATCCAAGAGCAGTCTATGGTTTTCCCATCGGAAATGACTTTCTAAATTGAAAAGATTCCAAATTTGAGTTAAAATGTTAAATTGAAAGCCACCCAACTTGTAAGTCGTAATCCATAAGCACTTGAGGGTTTCCCCACATTTGTGTTTGCTTAAGTCACGTGTCGTAAAAATTACTGCTGATTATTATTATTACTATTATTATTAATATTTCACTAACATAAGTGGTTTTACTCCTCAAATGAGCTAAAACTTCTTCCAGTTCCAGTGGCGATTATTTGACAAGAAGATTACTATTAAGCTGCCTATTGCAGTGCTGCAGTACAGAGCTAGTAACACTTCTTTAACATACATTTGACTGGATTGACTGAAAGGTATTGTTGTAATTAAGTCATTGCAACTGAATTTGCTAAATATAAGAGAGAAATAAATGGTAGCCCTTTCATTGCAGCCCTCTCTTATGAAAAAACCATTAGGTCTTTGCCTTTGTTATAGCTCGCTGTAATAGTTTACTGAGGTTCTTTGAGCCAACTGTACATTTTCTTCTGATTCTTTAAAGAGGGGCGTGAACCACTTTTCCTATATGTGTGAAAGTACACAGCAACAATTTCAACCTGAAAAGTGAGACCCCATTTAAAGTTAGCCAACGAAATCTCAAGATAAGCTGGCCTATGCCTTGTCTCTTCTATACCCCATTTTACATGAATTACAATACTGCAGCAGTCTGGAAATCCACAAGTTGAGAGGAACCATGACAGTTGGAACTCGCTTCTCTTTGTTCATCAATTAAATGTTCCTTTATTGGACCTGTTTCATACACGGAACTCCAGCAAAGAAAACCTTCCCATGAACTGAAAACTTTTGATTACTGCTGTTGTGATGACAGGCATAGAGATGTGTTTACCTAACACAGATTAATGGTGTTTATTGTTGAAGTTTCTATTGGTAATAAATGGCTGCTTCCTGTCATATAAACAGGCTTTGTTTGCATTTCAAACAGATGTTAAGGTATAGCAGATGGATGTGCTTTCCCTTTTTTATTTGTTCATTCCCTTCCAATCTGTTATACTTTGGCAGTCAATGTTTGTTTCAAAACTTTCCATTTAAAAGTATTCAAATTCTGACAGTCCTGAGAGGGAGAGTTCATATAATTGAATCAACTCATTGGCCTGGATATATATTTGTAGTGTTTTCACAGGGTACCCTGGTATATGTTGTGTACGTGGTCCTGTTACAGTCAGTTACGAGAGAGATTTGCAATGCTATACTTCAAAAGAAATATGACAAATTGATCTCATATGAAACATAATGAAACCATGGAGGAGTGTATTGGGGATTATAGGATAGCTTTAACAATATTTCTATATATATATTCTATTTAAAATCCTTTGTTCTTTTTTTGGCTTTTTTTTTTGTCGTTAATGAGGGCTTTGATGTGGTAATTGGGGGACTGTGTGTCCCTCTGATTCTTCTTTCTACTTAATTACTAAATTAAACTGTATGTGTGCTGGAATCAACTACCCTCAAGCAGGCCTGTTTTTAAGCATGCCTATCATTGCTGTGCATTATTATTATTTATTCGATAATGTCAGTGGGTACTGACTAATAATTGGGTACCCAGTTCTGAATTTACTAGCCTGTGCTAATACTACTTGTCATGCATAAAAATTTAAAATTTAGTATTCTTTCAATTTGGAAGATCAGACTCAGCACAAATATTTTTCATTATAGAAAACTCTATTTTGGTACTTTCTTTACTTGGATTGAAAATCATGCACTATACTGTGTAATTACTGTTAACAACTGATTGTCTATAATATGCCACCTCACTGTAAAGAGAAGACGTACAGTTGTCTACCTTAAACAGTTAAATAATCACTTCTCCCAAAAAGACAGTCAAGGAATTGATTAATGTCAATATTTCAAGTGGATGTAGTACATTAAAAGTGTTTTTAATAAGGACTCATATCATATAATATTCATATAATTACATTGATTTCCCAGCTATATTTTTGAGCAGATTAAAATAAAACAGAGAATAATTTAGTGTTCAAATTTTGCATAGCAGTTATGAAGGCTGAGAATTTTGTCTCTCATGAAATACTTTGGTCCCTGTGTACGAGGTCTGCCAAACATCTATGCACTTGTATACCTTTAGCAAATTTCCTTGTTTTGCTATAAATTATTCCTTGTAAAAGACACAACTTACACAAGCAAGCACAGAACTATATTGGTATTTGAACACCTCCCCTTAATGAAGCAGACTAAATTGTGCAATTCAGGTGATGTGTACTATGTGTACGGTAGCTTGTGGATTAATTGTTTGCGGTGATATTATAAGATATTATTAATACGAGAGGAAATTGTCATTAAATAGATGATTGGTTCACAGCAGTAACTGATAATTTCCTTCGAGCATCCATACTAAGATTATATTCTTTGTACAATACTGCGGTATCTCTTTACAGCAAGATTGTGATATTCTACAATTCTTTCTTTGTAAAATGTTAAAGAAAACTGTTATTTTATTAAGAACGCTTCTCTTTGTTTGTGGCAAGGAAATAGTAATAGGGGAAGGAAGAGGTGTGGAAGTATAGGACGAGACAGCATGCAGTTTAAAGATACAAAAGAGGACTGTATTGGTGATGGTAACAATGAGTCTATATCTGTTGAGGCACTTTATCAAGGGATTATCTGTTAGACACTGAACAGAATATACAATTTATAAGCTGTTTTTCTACTAGTTAATGTGAAGGAAAGAAGTCCTGTCGTTTCTGTCCATTCCTTCATTTGTTCATTTCTCGGTACACATGCGATACTTGTTAAAGTAGGTGTGCAAGGATTACTTAGTTTATATACTAAGAATATGTATGTTAGAATGTACATGTGCAGATATAATATTTTGCTTGAAGTCTTGACCCAGAAACCCCTTAGGGGATAGGGTAACAAAGCAGTTTCCTCTTAGTGATTGTGTAATAAAGACAGGTCCCTTAGAGCCCCAAGGAAGGGATTGTCAAACTTCAAGTTTACTACAGAGCACCATTCAACACTCACACAGTCATCAACTCTAGTTGTTACATCATAGCTCTTGAGTTGTATGTTGTACGTGTAGCTTTGTGTTTGAGGAATATACAATCAAGTATATCTTTGTGCTTTTGTATCTATATACAGGTATGACTGCTCTTCACCTAGCTTGTAAGGGTGGACATTTGGATTCTGTTACTCGTTTAGTGCAGGCAGGAACAGCACTGGATGTGAAGGACAACAATGGAAAGACTGTGTTACACCACTCAGGTAAGTATTCTTACTGTGTTTACTTCATGGGCTTGCTATGACAGCTCTAAAATAGTCTTTCTGTATGTGCTTGAAGGGATCTCCTTAACAGACTTGCATCAGTTAGGTAAGTGGATAGTACTGTGTGTTATCCAAGGGCTTACCATGAAGCATTAAGTAGTCTTACTCTACATGCTTGAAGGGATTGTGTGCGTGGACATGCATCACTTATGTAAGTGGTCTTACTGTGTGTAATCCATGGGCTTACCATGAAGCATAAAGTAATCTTACTGTACATGCTTGAATGGATTGCGTGCGTTGACATGCATCACTTAAGTAAGTGGTCTTACTGTGTGTACTCCAAGGGCTTACCATGAAGCATTAAGTAGTCTTACTGTATATGCTTGAACTGCTTGCCTGGGTGGACATGCATCACTTAGGTAAGTGGTCTTACTGTGTATAATCCATGGGCTTTCCATGAAGCATTAAGTAAGCTTACTGTACATGCTTGAATGGATTGCCTGGGTGGACATGCATCACTTAAGTAAGTGGTCTTACTGTGTGTACTCCAAGGGCTTACCATGAAGCATTTAGTAGTCTCACTGTACATGCTTGAATGGATTGCCTGGGTGGAATTTGAATCATTAGGTCAGTGGTCTTACTGTGTGTAATCCAAGGGCTTACCATGAAAGCCTGAAGTAGTCTTACTGTACATGCTTGAATGGATTGCGTGCATGGACATGCATCACTGAGGTAAGTGGTCTATGTCTTGACTTGAACAGATATTTATCATTCAGGTGTCTTTACTGTGTGTAATTCAAGGGATTGCTATGAATTAACTGTGTGATTTCAGTATGCTGTTGGTCTCATATCATTTTGTGATTTACTTTCAGCCACTGGTGGTCATGTAGACTGTACAGTCCTGCTAATGCAAGCCAAAGCATCAAATGATATCCCTGATGAGGTAACTACTTAATATCCACACGTTATTTAATGGATGTGCAAGGTAAAAAATGATATTAGCTGGTTAAACATGTTGCTGAATATTGCAGAAAGAGCAAACATGTTTCCAAAGTGACTGATAGAAATATGTTAACTCTGTGAGTGCATTTCATGAGTTATGTTCTCTTAAATAGTTAATCTTCATAGGCCCTGACTTAAATGCTGTTGTCATGGTTTACTTTATACACTGACACTTGTGACATCTGTGATATATAGATATGAGGAAGAGGATCGGGAATGAGAATATCAACATTTCATAAAATTGAAAGGGGGAAGAGAGAGAGAGAAGTTCGACCTCGGTCGACCATTATCATCATGAGGGGTAGGAGAAGTTGGCCGGACAATAACCTGGCATCGAGATTTCCAGCCATTTCTGTCTTCCATAAGGGTTGCTGGCTCACACGTACTTTCAGCCCCACTGTCCTCTAGTAGGAAATGCAGGAAGGTTTTATGCCTTGCACCAGGGGTACCATGTTTTAGCTCCCAGAGAATGAACTTTTTGGCTGCATCTTCTGGGTGTCGGTGGTAGTGACCAGCTGCTCTAAGTCTTCGTTTTCTGATTTTCATTGACACCTTTGGGGAAGAGGGAAAGAGGGGTCACAGAAAATGATTTTACATACTTGTAGCCATAGATTCTACCTCTCCTCAACCTTTCTATACCTCCATTTCATTCCCTCTACCGCCAGTTCTAATCAGCTCTTTGTTAAATGTGAATTACCAGGATGTAGTAGATAAGTTGCTATTACATAGTGAAAGAAGTCACAGTACGGTGTAGGAGTTACTTGTGACGTATATCAAGTTTAGTTGCACAATTACATTAACAATTACATTAACACTGTATTACATTAACACTGCATTACATTAACACTGTATTACATTAACACTGTATTACATTAACACTGTATTAACACTGTAACACATTACTGTATTACTGGAGGCTGACAACAGCGCCAGACACAAACTATGCAGCTGAAAGTGTTGTTTCGTGATGTCTTTATTAGAATCAGAAAACTCCGCTTCTCTGTGCTGCTGAAGAAGGTCATGCAGAGGTGTGTAAGGAGCTTATTGACAGAGGAGCAGCTGTGAACACAGTAGATGAGGAACTCAAGTAAGTGATGATCTTAAATGAATCGGACATAAATAGGGTTATTAAGGTGATAGAAACATCAAGTAGAGATTTCTCTTTAACTCATGTAGGTCCTAAAACAATTCTACATAAATAGGTTAAAACTTTACAGAAACATTTAGTAGAGATTCCTCCTAAACTCAGGCAAGCTGGGATGGCCCAAATGAATTCCACATAAATAGACTTAAACTGTTTTGTTTAGTTTAGCAAGTTACAGAGAGATGATGAAAGTGCAGATTAATCTTTCTACAGACCTATTAGAAATTAATATTTCATTACAGAAGGTTTGCTTGTTTTACAGCTGTTGTTTGCCCTCATGTGAATTATAGACTAGACATTGCATTGTCTTCCTGGTAAATTCTCTATTGTTTGTGTATCTTCCAGTTTTGTAATATTCTTAACATTTATACCAAGGTGGCTACATGACATGTCTTGGTACAGTTGATACCTGAAATAGTGCTTCACACTGCTGATATTTAGTACTGATGGATACTTCTTATCCTTTCATTACATTCAATTCACCATTAGAGAAATCTACACAGATAACTGCATGCAGATATTTAATGCAAGAAAATGCAAGTATTACTGCAGTATGTCTTGTAACAAGCTGTACATAGTAAACAGTAGCCAGAGTTCTGAACCATCACTAAAAGGTTTATCAACGGCTTCATATCAACTAACATTTCAAATACTTTCCAGTTCTCCACTGATCATTGCCTGCAAGAATCAACACCAGTCGGTGGTTGACCTTCTGGTCAAGAGAGGAGCCAAAGTTGACGCTGAGGATGTCCATGGACACAATGCTGCATTTTATGCTCGAGAGATAGATGACCAAGCCATCATCTCCTCACTGGAGTCGGCTCCTCCTGTTGCTACCTGGGATATTAGTAAGTCACTTACATGAAAGACAGAAGCAGCTCGTAGAAAATATAGAATATTGGGAGATTCAAAGGAGTTAACGTCTTGTATTGTCGAGAAGACCAGCGGACATTGTTGTAAAGACTTGTAAATTAACTTGCTCAGAAATGCCATATAATATTTGCAAGTAAATGAACACCACTCACTCTATCTGAGAAATAGTGTAATTATCCCTTAACTGATCTTAGTATGTCAGTCAGTTTAATACAAACGTTTTGTGTTGCACAAATTTGTCTTTGCATAATTGCATCGTTCCTGTTGTGGTTTTAGAGTGGTTTAAGAGGCCCATACGTTTGCAGATAATTATCTCCTAATTACAGTGTTCTGATTGTAATTTACCAGATTGTGGTAAATTCAAGACTTCATGCAGCATGAGAGAGAAGAAGCTCAACTCTCTATAGTATTATTTCATACATACTTACATACATACATACATACTTTTATAAAGCGCAAACTCAATATGATCAATGCTGTTTCATTCAGACAGAAGTTGCATGGATACTGTACAGTAGGAGCTTATATCATCTTTTTACAGACTCAATGCTCAAATTGAGTTTCTCTTGGAAATCAACTAAATTTTATGAAGAAAGGTACACCATTAGTGTATCAGACCTACTGAATTATTCAGCGGTTCTTTGTTAATTTGATTTATGCCTTTAACATTCCCTATCTCAAAAGTCCTTTATAGTTGATTCCTTGCCAGAGGCATGAGTAATCTATGCGATGGTGTTATCATGTGTGTGTGTGTGATGCTTTGTCTTGTAAACATAAGAACTTAACAACAATATGGAGAGTGAACTTCATATTTGGTACTGAGATGTTCTATATTGAGTAAAAGAACTTTCCTATCTACCTAAACTACATGACTGGAACGTTTTGGCACTTCGCCTTCACTTTAGAGGCACCAACCACTTACTCTTTGTTCCATACCCAAACAAGGCTACTAACCAGATCCAAGCTAGGGAAGGGAAGGGTGGGCAGACTACCCCACTAGCAGTACAATGTGAGGTGGGTGTACTGTTAGGTGAGACGACCAATGCTACACAAACACAACGTGATACGCATGTCTCAAAAAAGACCCAAATGTAGGTAGAGGACACACTCTAAGGAAACTTGGTTTGTAGGTAAAGTCTGGATTATGAACATAGAGGAGAGAGAGCAGAGTAGTTTCGTACGGGGTGTAATGATTGTGACGAGGAGCGATGAAACTTCATCCTGGACGGCGTCCTTAGTCACATGATGCACAGCCATCACGTCGGCGTGTGTTGCATTGGTGTAGGTCCTGTGTGGGCAGGGGGGGGGGCAGGTAAGTATTGTCGCTTGTTAATCATGCTCAGTGAAATTGTTCAGTTAATAGAACAATATCTAGTTATGCTATTTCACAGGACACTATTCGTTACAGTTTATAGTTTGGTTTGTTAACCTTTTGTTTATTTCTCATGCTTTTGCTTCTTTATCAGGGAGTGAAGAAGAGAATGCCAATGAGGTAAAACCCGATGGTGTGGACTACGTTGATGCCTTTAGTTCCAGTGGTGAGGATGAAGCTGATAATGTAGATTCTTCACGGAGGGTAAGTTCAAGCCTGGTCTGAATGTGTCTATAGGTCACCTCATCATATTAATTTTCAGATTACTAACTATATCTTGAGGGATCATATATGGAATACTGAAATATATTCGTAGTCTTACTTTTATTGGTTCCTTGCTGAAGCAAAGGAACCTATGCATTAAGATGTGTGTGCGCATCTGTGACAATTGCTTGAGTGAGCGATAACTCAACAATAGAGTGATGGATATTTGTCATACATGCTACGAAGATGTATCAAGTGAGAAGATGTGCTCTATGGTTTTTGGTGCAGACCTCATTATAACATTAATGAGGTTATGGGGTCAAACATAAACATCTTTACATTGCAATAACTCTACAATATTAAGTTGGATTGTAACCAAACTTGGTGTACAGTTGTTGGTTAATAGCCAGTACATGTAGGCCTAAATATTTCTGGACCATTTTGGCCCCAAATATTCTGGGCTCATTTTTGCACCAAGTTGCTCTTAAAAGTTTTTATTTTCTTTTTTCATTACATTTTTATTAATATCTTGAGTTTAATCATGGATGATATAACAACATGTTTATATTTTAATTTTACATTATTTGAATAACCTCATCAATTCTATCCAATGCTAAAACCATTTGCAATGCTATTTATGTAGTGGGATTACATGTTCAATTAAAGTAAGGAAGTTATTGGTACAAGGCCAACAGGAACACTGATTGGTATCTTGGTTCTGAACGTTGTTATTTTAGTCGTATTTTGTGGTCAATCTTGGATCATACAACATACTCCCAATATAATTTTCCTCAATCAAAATACATTTTAAAAACAAAAAAGTTCAGAATTTTTAGCAGTGTCCAACATGCAGAATGTGTTTTTTCTTATGACAGGATGTCCAACAACAAGATATGAACAGAGTTCTGAAATGTGTCATTTATCTGATATATTTGCATATGATTGTACCTGTTTTCTACAAGCTCAAAGACTGTTCTTTCATTCAGCTTACCTGATTTGGACAAGAAGTCGTCATCCAGTGCGTTTGATTAATTTCCATTTCCAGATATCATCGACATGTTTATAAACAGTTCAGGATTACGCCTTGCATGAAACGCCACGAAAATGAAATCATATAGATATTTCACAGTTGTGAATGACACATAGTTCTTTGTTCAATTTTTTGTTTTCTTAAGGAGGAAAAGGAGGCTCCTAGCCGAGCAATCAGCATGCCCACCCTTACTGCCGCTAACATCGATAATGACAATGAAAAAGTTTTGCACGTAAGGGTTCAGTTGGCATTATTATTTTTAATTTTATTTCTTTCAAATGAGATTCAAGGATTCAGTTTCTTTTGCAATACATTGCTAACACACTAACAAAGTATTGCCATTAACTAACTATCATGAGCTATTATTAGATCTGAATGAACACTTACTAATACTTACTTACTTCTGGACTTAGTTTCGTTGTTCATGCTCTTAGAAAAAACAGCTCTTTGAACTAATCATTTCTTATTTCATACCTAATAACATGCGTTAATTTCTGACACATTATTTGTGTCAACTAGTTACTTTCATACAACTTTTGAGTATTTATCTCCTGATGACCTTCTTGCATCATGACCCCGTCTTCCCTCCAATACAGCTGTCCCTTGTCCACCACTTGATTGTCTGTTTACTTTTAATTCCTTGGACAAACCATCTCCTTATATATAGCATCTTCGTCCCAATTGAAGCATCTCTCTGGGTCTCTTTCCTGGTCCACTAACTCTTGTATCTACATATATATATCAGTAATTCTCTGTCATACCAATGTAATGTATCAGCAGGTATGCTAACTTACTCCCTCATAGGTTCCCTGTGCTGTTTGGCTATTGGTGGCTCTTTAAGAATTGTTCCCTTGAATGTAGATTTAGCTTGGCTGCAGGTCTGTCTTGCCAAACCTAGTAAATATTTAGAGCATCTCACTTGGCTTTCTCTCCACCTGTCTCTCTCTCTCCTGGCCATACTAACTCCTTCATTTGTTTCAAGACAAGTGTAACACCCTAGCTTCCCTCTTACACCACCGAGGTTCATTCTCTGTTGTAATGTAGTGTAGGGATTCTCTTCATACTACTGAATGAGTTGTCTTGCAATTATGCAGAGAATCATCAGATTTGTCTTATGCAACTTAAGTCATTGTCAAAATAACATACACGGTTAACTATGGCTTACAACAACTTCCTGGCCATTTGGCAAAGCCTGAAGTTATCTATTCCTCGCATTAGATGTAGATTGCACAGTGCATTGTTTCAGCTGCAGTTAGTCTTGTCAATATTTCATGTCACAAGTAGTTTACTGCTTTTCTGGTATTGCATGAGTGCTCGTAAAAGTAGTTAGATGAAAGGTTTGTCTAGCAGATCATTAGTAAAATCTTCATGTAATGTGTCTAAACACTTTCAATTAGCCTCAAGTGTTTAAAGTGAGCAGTGCAGATGCTGCTACAAACTTTCTGTTTCATTTTACTTGATTTGCCAAACCGACTTTGTTGTAACTCCTATGGGCAAGTCATGCTACAAAAGGTGTGAGGCTCTGTGTCAAATAACTTACCTCCATAGGAACTCGAAGAGGAAAACGAAATGCTCAACGATGAGGTTCAACAGCTTCAAGTCACAAACAGGAAACAATCAGATAAAGTCAAACAACTCGAGACTCAACTACAAGCCAATGATGTAAGTTTGTTTTCAGTTCTGTGAAATAAAGCAACCAGCAAAATCAAGTGTACTGAAAATACTCATAGGAAATGGAACTTATTATGTATCAGTGAGGGTGTCCTCCCTCCCTGTGTGCATTAGGAACCAGACTAGGGATTTACCAACCTTGATGTTTTTGGTGCCTGCTCAAACTAGCCGATGTGGAGTAGTGATGAGCCACTCTACAAGGCCTTGAGGTTAAAAAAAAATGTATTTAAAATGGATTCTTTGAGTGTATTTTGAACAATGCCATTCACTACAACTGTACAGTTCTACAGTGATTACCATAAAATTACTTGCAATGTGAGAGAGTGCTGACTCACATAGCTTGAACTGTATTTGTAGTTTGATGGGAAGCAATCACCATCAATTTGTTATGCACATTACCGTTTAAGTCTGAATCAAGTTATCTTACTATCCTAATCAAGGATTCATGATTTGATCCCAAAAGAAATTCTTACCACATTATTGATAAGATCTTCCTTAACAAAATTAAGTTTGAGAGATTTGTTTGTGTTGTTAGAAATTAGGATTCCATGTTGTGAATCTTTAGTGGACCTACAAAACAATTAGTGCAAACTTGCTGTGACTGGAATACAGTGTATTTTATTGTTTGATTCTGTTATCATTGTTTATGCTTCTAGTGTGATTCTTGATGCTTATTCAAAACCTGTGTTGCTATGGTAATGTTTTCTGTGACATCAGGTAGCAGTGCTGAAGGCTCAACTAGAAGAAGAGAAAGAAAAGGTGAAGAAAGCAACTCAGGAGGTGGAGAAGATGAAGGCAGAGGCAGTATCCAGGATACCAAAGATGCAAGACACAGATGATGAAGAAACAGAAAGGACTGGTAGAGATAGCTGGGGAGATTCAGACGTTGAAGACCTGTTTGATCTTCCTGGTAAGGAAGGGGAGGAGTGGAGAAAGGGAAGGGGAGGAGTAGAGTAGGGGAAGGGGACAAGGGGAGGGAACAGACTGAGTACAAATAGCTGGAGACATAAAGATAGTGAAGACTTGTTTGATCTCCCTAATGAGCATTGGTACAGGATAGGTGTGAGGAGACAGACTGGTAGAGATTGCTTCATCTTTGTGGCAAGAAAGTATGAAGGAGAGGTATTTATGTGGGTGGGGACAAACTGGTAGAGATAGCTGGAGGAGTGATGATGAAGAAGATGTGTTTGTTGTTCCTAGTGAGGAATGGGATGGAGGAGGAGACGGACTGGTTGAGATTGCTTCATCTTCACAAGAAGATGGTAAAGTAAGGTATGGTAGGGAGAGGATAGGTGACAAGATGTTGAGGTGTTCAGACTGGTACAGATAGCCGACAGGTGGAAAGGACTTGCCAACAAGAGTTGATGTTAGATAAAGAATGTGAAATTAAAGCTGCAGTTGTACTTGTGCACTTAAGGCAAAACTAATAAAACAAACTACAAGCCATTTGTGATTGATTTTGCTATACTTATCTCTTAATTAAAGCATTGGGATCTTCCAACTCAGCGTCAGCATTTCAGAAGTCTTCGCCGTCTAAGGTTACAAATCATGACCTGGAGATGATATCAAAACTGAAGAAGGAGAACAAGGAGTTAGAAGCCAAACTGAAGGTATAGCCAATCTTGTTATTAATAAGTTCATTATAGTTGTATCATATAGCTATAGCTTAGAAAACAATTTTCAATGACAGCATCAGAGGAGTGCAACAACTGCATTGAGGTTCTGATGACATTCTCTGTTAAACCATTCATGAACCTTGGATTAGGTGTTGTCGAATTTAGTGCTTGTGTATTCACTGTGTATAACTTTGTACAAGAAATGAAAGTCGTTTCTCAATGATATCAAGCAGTGTCATGTACTGCTTTATGTAAACAAGTAACTGTTGATTTAGCTATATTCTCTCACGCTTTATTCTGTAATCGATTACACATACAGCAACAAGGAAATGCTAAGGCCATTGTACATGTAACAAAATAGTGTTTTATACATCCAGGCAGCTGCTACTCGTAACAACCAGCTACTTTGAACATGATTTGTATTCCAAGAAGACAGGGGCGTAGCGAATGTTTTTTGTTGGGGGGTGTGGAGAATTTGATTTGCCGACGGATCTGGAAGTGGTGACTGAAATGGGGGAGGGGTCTATAAGGGGAGGGGGTGTCCCCCTCCCCTTTGGAATATTTTTAGTTTTGAAAGGTCCTTAGATGCAATCTGGTGCATATTTTAAGTCAAATTTGGCACCGTAGAATTTCCATTTCGATATTATTTTTATGGCAGTCGACAGAAGACGATAGCACGACTCGTGGGCTGCGGCCTATACGGAAGCCTTTAATTCCATTTCTTTCACTGAGTTGCCGGCGATTCTGGCACTCGTCTAGCTGAGCCTGGCTACAGTAGCTATACTGATGGCCGTGACATTATCGGTTATTTGCCGAGAGGTTTTTAACTTGCAGGCGTCGGGTGATTGGATTGGTGAATGAGTTTATCAGATGAAGAACTGGAAAATCGAAATAACTGATAAAGAAGCTCCGGTTTTCCTTTTCTCTATTCAGCTGTCCTTCTTTCTTCCCCTTCCGCTCTCTTCACCTTTTCTCCTTTTGCCGACAGACCCAAAATTTGCCGACAGCGACCAAATTATTGGGGGGGTGTGACACCCCCCCACACCCCCCCGCTGGCTACGCCCCTGCAAGAAGAACTTAAAAGCAACAATATAGATGTCTGATTAATTTGAAAGCCCCTACAGCCTATAGGAGTATAGTTTTCAAAGTTTATGGCAAAATTCTCTGTGATAGTTTTTATTACAGAAAAGATTCATGAAAATGTAAGATATTGATTGGACAGATCCTTAACAGTTCTTCCTCCTTTGAGCGAGTATTTTTTTGTCCTCTGTTCTAATATCTTGATGTGTAGATATAACTAAATCATATTTTAGACAGCTACCAGAACTTTTCCCATAAATATACATAGGACAAGGACCTTGATCCTTGTTTCAGTTATCTAACCTCATTCTGCTCTTCCAATTGAAACAAAAGTCATTTCCAGTGAGTTTGAGACACGAAATAGAAATAGTCATATTTATGAAAAGGCATATTTTATGAAAGGCATATTAGAAAGTCATATTTATGTTGAAACATATCTTTCGGTTGTTTTACTGCCTCGCCAGATGTCGGAGAGTGCAAAGATCAGCGACCTAGAGGGGCAACTAGAGGAGATGCGTAAGAGAGTGGAAGGGAGAGAGAGTGAGACCTCAGAGGATGATCAGAAGATCAGAGCAGATAAAGAGAAAGAACTGACATCTTTGCAGACAGTCACCAGTCTCCTTCGAGACAAAGTGTCCTCTCTCAGTAGTAACGTAAGTCTTTAAGTGCACTGTCAAGTGAATAACTCTCTTGCATGTTATAGCGGATCAGGTTACAGTTAATGTTATTTTCATTTGAGATTGATGTAGATGAGGCTGACTTTAAGGTGGAAATAAAAAGTAATTTATTTAAAGTTAGAAGTAGATGATGTAGAAGTTATGGTTGACCTCAATTAGGTTGAATTTATTAAAGTTCAAAGTAGGTTATGATGAATTCAAAATTATAATGGATGAGATTGAATTTACAGAGATTAACTGAAGGATTAAGTATGTCAGGTTGAATTGAGGTTATAGTGGGTCAAATGAAATCATGAAAAATCAAGTTGAATTAGATGAGGTTTACTTTTAGTCTTACAAAGAATATGTCTAATGTGTGTCAACACAATGAAGGAGTTGCTTATAGTTATCTGCAGATCATCTGAGAGTTCATGCATAACACAGTTATGGTTGGTTCCTCTTAATGCTTAAAGGAACAATTGTCTTGTTTGAGTACTACCACAAACCTTGACAGTATTTTCATCTGCATATGACTTCGAGCAGGGTAACTTTATGTAAGATCCTCTTTGTGATAGATTACAAATGCCAGTCTCTACTTTATTTGTGTGAGAAGTAACTAACGTTACGCTATAACTTTTAAATGATTGATACCTTTGTGATCCTTTTAGATAATCTTCAGGACAAGGTCTTGTATATATCTCTATCTCTCTCTTATTATCTTCTTTGTGATTCTGCAATTGTCAGATGAATGCTAAACTCGGCTAAGACATTCATCATCCCACAGTTTCACTAATATCCAGATTACGATATTATTCATATTTTTATTCATGGGTTGATAGGAGGTTGCAATGGAAGTTTGTCAGTGTTATTTATTTATGCAAATGAGTAAACATGTTAGTGCTGGTAACTATTTGAGACTTTCGAAGGCTTCATCTTCAAAGCAATACAGTGATTAACTGCCTGTTGGCAGACATGTAGACCTACAGTAACTATGTAGTAACTAACTAACGCTAAAACAGTAGCATGTTTCCATCGTTCACCCTCAGTTATTTGCAGTCAGTGTCTATAGCAGCTAGACATCTAGGGGTGTGAAGATGCTCGTTCATAAATAATTTATCTTGAGATTTGTTTATTTCCTTTTTATTCTCATTGACTAACTTGTAGTACAGTATCAGCTCACAAAATCTCTTTGATCAATTTTTCATCAGCTTGCTGAGGTGACATCAGAAAATGAAGAGTTGAAGAAACAAGAAAGGGTTCCTACCTTTGAACCAAGTTCTAGCTCTCCACGCTTCATTAACCTGCTGAGAGATAAGGCAAGTTTGGAAAAGAAATTGAAAGAGTACCAAGTCCTTGCAGAAGAACAGAAACAGCAGATTGATAAACTTCACGACAGTTTGATAAAGCCAAATCCTGAGGAGACTACAGAACAAAATGGTAACCAAAGCAACTTGAAAGATAAATTAGATGAGGTTTCCAAAGAGAATGCAAGGTTGCAAACGATGGTTGGAAAGCAGTCTAAAGCCATCGCCCAGCAGACTGATCAGAGACGGAAAGATAAGCAGAAATACGCTGAATTATTAAAAGAGAAAGAGATCTTAGAGGAGC
>JAIPMN010009086.1:0-23422 GCA_020650975.1 Apostichopus californicus | reverse complement strand
ATATACTCTGGTCCATAACCTCCATAAGGGGTAAGAAAAGGGGACTTTTCT
Source organism: Apostichopus californicus (assembly GCA_020650975.1). Taxonomy (NCBI): domain Eukaryota; kingdom Metazoa; phylum Echinodermata; class Holothuroidea; order Aspidochirotida; family Stichopodidae; genus Apostichopus; species Apostichopus californicus. The sequence continues at coordinate 23,371 of JAIPMN010009086.1, read as the reverse complement.
TACCCCTTTCTCCTTCTTCCTCATCACCACATTTCGCTTTACAAGAAAGCTATAGATATAGGACTTGAACAATTCAATATCTTTACTTTCCTTATTTTGTTTATTATCGAAGGAAAAAGTACAATCGTTATCATAATATCTGCATGATCAAAATAGTACGTAACGCGACAGACTGCTTTATGCTAATTGTGCACTGAGGCGGAAATTACGGCGCGCCAAGTACAGTTAAAGCAATGTGAGAAAGGACTCAAGAGTCCTTTGCGATGCAGAAGTGTGGAATTATTGCTCTACCAGCATATATAATATTTTAGCTTGAAATCGATAGCTTTATATAGTTTTAGACAATATTACCTTGAAAATATTCCTAAGAGGCTGCCAACTCCGAGTCAAGGATTTTTAAATCAAATTCTAAATTTGGGATTTTTGTTTAATTTCTTTTATAGTACTTTGGTAAACTTGAAAAAAGAAATTTAAAGTAGTATTTTTATTTAATTTTGATATTACCTTTGCGACGCTCTCAGATACGTTAATCCCATAGTAATGAAAATTTATAATCTTGACTAGCCAAGTTTAAAGTTTAAATAATGACATGATATTTTGTTCGGGGGATGGGGCGGCATGTTCGATGTCGAACGAGAAACAGGGAAATTGAAATAACACCACTTAGGTTATGATATCACATTTCTCATTCAAGTTTTCCTACAAAATCCTGACTTTTGAACTTGGAGAATAACACTTTCCCATAATTTACGAGGTCGTTTACTAAAGAAATCTTCTCAAATACTCTTAACTCATTTAAAAGAAAACTCAAGCATTACCTTTTAAATGATAGTACAAACCACCCACGCTGAGTGTTACATTGTCTCTTTGTATGGATTTGCTTTTACCTTTCTTCCCTTCCTCTTTATTTATTTTTTCTCTGTTTTGCCTTATCTCTTTACTCTCTCTGTACTTATGTGATTTTGAAATTTTCTTTTGTTTGTTAAGGGTCCAGACTCGAAAAGTCTCTACTTACTTCTGGTTCCTCCACTTCCATTATAGCATATTTTGTACTTTGTTTATTGTTATTTCATCATAATGTGAGTAAATTACTCATTGACTCTGTTACTGTTTATATGGAAAGTGGAAAATAAACTTGAAACTTGAAACTTTCTTGTTACCGTTGCATGAGTCTCTTCGTTCCTCTGTTCTAATGTATCATAAAGATAATAAATACCATATATTGAAGTGCTGTTATCATGAAATAAAGCATGCTCAAGAGCACTGTACAAAAGAACCAATACCTGGAATATAAAATTACCAAACTTAAGAAAACCTAAAAGTAATAACAACAGCAGTAAAAGTATATGATATAAGAAAGGGTTATAAACCACAATAAAGAACATGAAAATATAAATATACATAAAAATGAGCACAGTAATGTGAATAAAACAACGAATAAGATTAATGCCCATACTCAAGCCTAAAAAGATAAGTTTTCAAATGCTTCTTAAAAGTGTCAATAGATGAGACATTTCTCAAGTGATGAGGAGATGTATGGTTTAATCTATAAATAACGTACGCTTTATTATTACGTAATCCACACAGGAATCCAAAGGCGATGTCCTTATTGCGTTGAGCTATCTTCCTACATCTAAGCGTCTCCTGGTAACTGTGTTACAGGCTAGAGGTCTTGCTATACCGGAAGAGGTGGAACATGTTGGTAAGTATACACATATTTTTTTCTATGACTTTAAAGGCATCAGGTTTAGTTTTCAAGTTAATTTATATTCCCGATCTACAAACTCACTCAGGTTTCATCTCTCGTCGTTTTTTTATTTATTTTTATCCTTATTTTTAGATTAACAGTGATTTTGCAATTTTCCCCCTTTATATCACAACGGGTCCCTTATATTGATCTCGGAACCTGGGTCCGTATTCCCCTTATACCCCTTTCGTCAGGCCGTGTTCAACTCATTCTTAACCAACTATTTCTACGTCACATCAGCTAACACATGGTCAAACATGTGATAATTTAGCTATTAGATTGGTAAATAACTCCTCAAAAGCAATTTGATAGAAAAAATAACCAGTTATCCGACTAAACTTAAGTTACATTTATCAAAATTAGATTCATAACCTAAACTATCATCTTGATATCTAAGATGTAAGGTTTTAGGTGAGACGAATAACCAGTGCTGGATTTATAAATTGGGTCAGATGGGCCTAGAGCCATGGCCCTTTGAAATAGGGTCCCCCCCCCCCCGAAATTAGAATCCTAAAGAGTTGGGGAGGAAACCAAAGATAGAGAGGGACAGGGAGGGACCTATCAGATCTTTTGAGGGGTGAGGGAGGGGCGTCTTCATCGGGGGCGTAACCACGCATATTGGATTTTCAATCCCCAGAATAAAATCCACTGACAGACAAACAAAAATATTCATAGTGGATATTACATAAGTATATAATATGTATGTATACGGCACAACCAAAACTGTTGAAAATACTTCAATATTTGATTTTAAAAATTGCCAAACATAGCACCATTTATACGTACAAATGAGATTTATATATACTCTACTCCACTCCGCATACACAGATATGAATAGCATGTGCATATGATATAAGATATAAAAACACAGTGTTCAGTTGGTGGTTCCAACATTATATTATGGCTAACAAAACGTCTCAATAATATTAAATCCGGACCGGCGGCGGTTCGAATTGACGAAAAGCAGGGAAAGAAGAAGCGTTCTGCGCAATGAAGGAAAGTTCATGATCTTTCTCTAAGTTACACCCGTAGAGCAAAAGTAGGCTACAGTACAATTTTAGAGCAATGCAAACCCAAACCATATATATTGTTTGCCTGCCTACAGAAACTTACGCAAGAATTGTACTCATTATCGGCCATCGAAAGATACGGAGGAAGAAAACCATGGCGAGCAATACAGGCAAAAATGTCTCCTTCGAGGAAAGGTTCTTTTTCGACATACCGATGGAGAAGTTGGACAAGATCAAGATAATGGTGATCATTACCAACGGGAAAGATTCCGGTTACGACTCAGAGTCCGGTGTAGGTGGACCAGAGGTCGAAATTGGTAAAGTTCTCGTTGCGCGCACATGTGACCGCAAAGCGCATGCTCATTGGAAGGAAATGTTACTTCATCCACGCGTACAGATCGCACAATGGTATACTTTGAAAGCTTAGCTCTAGAATATTCAAGATGGCTTTGAAAGTTTTTTTTTTTATCACTCTCTTTACTGTTATGTCATTTCAATTATTTTATTTATTGTTATACATTGCGGTCACAGATTATTTTGTGGTAACCGTGAGTCACACGAGCACACATTTTCAGTAAGATTTATATATCACAATATATCTTGATAATCAGTGTTGTATTCAATAACTTGTGTTGTGTTGACTGACAGTGCGTCTGCATGTAAGTATTCATACATAACTGACCCTTGGGAAAGCTTAGCGTTTCATAATATGAAGGTTAACAAGCGATACTATTGTACTGAGTGAAAAGAGGCTGACAAGTTATATAGGGTTCAGTAAATAGTCTGTGTTTATTATTTTCTTAAAAATTTAAGATTTTGATCATTTTGAAATTTTGAAACTCTTTGTAATATACTTATCTTTTATTAGTTATTTGTTTGTATTTCTTTGTTCATATAATGATTTAATAATATGACGAATTGTAAAACAGCCACTAATGCCGTGTTAATTTACTCGGACATGCATGGTGACACGTATTATTATGACGTCACATCGTACGTCTTCATTCCTCTGAAGTAAGAATGAACCTTACACTATTGGGAATTTGACTTAAGAAGGACTCTTTACAGGCAAATTTGATTATTCCCAAAATCATAGAGCAAAAAAATATATATCAATACGTGGCTTGCTGAATTCGAGTTACCGCTGGTTGGTTCTGCTTCTATGTGACCGTCTGGAACAGGTATTTAATTACAGAGGGAGGAAGCGATATTTCATAGAACAGCCGCAAATTCAAACCGTATATAGAAGTGCGTGAATCAGGTATCGGATCCGATGCTGCACAGATTCAGTCGAGAGTGTATTATGTGGAATTGAATAAATATAAATTGAGTGAAAATCGTTTGTTGCATATGAATGCATTAGTCAACTTAAATAGTAACATCAACCTTACTTTGACCTGGTTTTCCAGACGACCTTTTCTATGTAACAAATGTAGGTCATAGCTGTTTCAATTGTTTAAAACCATTGGCAAACAGATGGCATTAACAGCTCACCATTGATTTTACGAAGAATTATAATACTTATCCACTGGATGTTGACGTAAGAAGACATAACGTTTACGCAATTCAAATGGTGTATAGTTCACACGTACTGTATATTTATTGTCTCTTATAAGTGATAGACTAAACATAGACTATATAGCTTAAACACCTATGTATAGTTATACATAGGCGTATGAGCCCAATTTGATTTGGGGGCTAACGATTTGCCCGAAAAATATAACCAAAACTTTTCGCGTGCGTTAAACATGTTAATGTACATATCATATAGGCATGCATCGGTTTTTACTTCACAAAAATATTTGATTGGGGGCTGCAGCCCCCCCCCCCCACACGCCTAGTAAGCCTATGTAGTTATATCATATACTTACGGAAAAATTCCAAAAGTAGCAAAACCTCTCGGTTAGACAAAATTATAGACCTAATGTATAGTCTTAATATGCATCAGAATGCATCCTTTTAATTTATGTATTCTTGGCTAAGGGGGGGGGGGGGGTGGGGGATGGGGACCCCAGGATGAGAGTGAGAGTGGACGAAGAGACCGAAGACCTACCTGCATGTCATGGGGTTGATATTTAAGTCTTTATTGGTAGTTATGCATATTCATAAATAAAGAATAATTTATCATGTGATCACTTTCCAATCACGGCGAGCAGACAGTAGATGATGAAAATGCATGATAGGACTATTAATACTAAGATTAGTTCATGTTGTCTTGTGGTACCTTGCTTAGCAACCATTATTGAAGTGACGTCAAACACATCGTCACGCAAAATGTTTAATTTGAAATTAAGATTGAAAACTTGTCTTGCAGGCGTAACCTATCTGACAACAATTGTTACGTCATAGATATCGTCACGCAAAATTACTAAGATAAAATGTGTATACAACATGAGAGGCACCATTTTCATATGTGGTGTAATAAAAACCGCCTCAAAGTTGTTATTTCATAGAAATCCAGGGTAAGGTGTGTAACCTTCTTTGAAGAAGCACAGTAAGCCGGGCTGTAGAGTGCAATCAAATCGACCATTGGTTTATACGGTAGGCTATATGTAAATAGGCCTCTACTGCCCGATAATAAAATTATTCAATACTGTGTGATTTAGCAATAATCAGAAACTTTATGAGTCATGTTTGTAAAGAATATGCAATATCTAAGTATATTATATATAATTATATTACTTAAGGTCAGATATTTAAGGAAAATAATTTGCAGAGTGTCATTAAAATATAAATATTTGGCCTGGTTTTCTATCGCGAAATACAGAAAACCCAGTATACTAATACGATGGTTTATTAATATTAGTAGACATGTAACTATGAGCTGAAAAGGTACGGGGTGGGATAGAAACTACAAATCTTGTTTGGGAGACATTTCGAGGGCACGTTAGAATCTGGAGCAGAGTACTTAAGGGGAAAAACTTGCTATATTTAGCAGGTTAAACTTTTAGCTTATAACATGACTTATTCAATCACTACAGAGCATTTTATCGGCAAATGCTCTACCACCCCTCCCCCCCCCCACTATTTACCCCCTCACACTCTCCTTCATATCCTTACAAATTTTCTAACATGACAATATGCATTCCTTATTCATGATAAGCTAAATGCTCGAACAGGACAAATCGCTTTTTAGCAATTTTTATCTTATATTTTATTGTGGTGTTTATTTTCATTACTACAGAACTTGCTAAACCTTCCTATATTGCATGGGGATCTGGTCACTTATCGTTTGAATCGTAGTTTGATATAAACATTGTTCCATTATTGTTTTTATTGTATTTTTGCTTTCTTTTTAAGTTTTCTTGATTAAAAAACGAGATATACGCTGCAGTAAAGTAACAGTATTATTTCTATACATCATTATGTGCCTTCAACGAGTGCATGTTAAACATATAACTTTGTGGTTCATTCTCATTTATATATATAGATATGTATATTAAATCCTTTTCCAATGTGAAGTCATGAACCGATGAACATTGCAATAAATTGTTTCCGTGAAAAAAAAAATAAAAAATTGTTCGTATATATTTAGTTGTCGTATTATTTTTCTTGTCCTATTTAGCTTGGAATTCCGAAAACAGCATTTCATCAAACTGTCAAATGTAACGTGCGGGTTTAAAAAGAAGTGGTTTTTGCGATTCAGGTCACTGATTTTTGACAATTCTACCAAACTATAGAGATTTTGACATAAAAATGGGTTTAGTATTTTATCAAACTAAGAGTTCCGATGTTGATCTTTTAAGGGTCATCGGTGGCCCCCTCCCCCCTCCCCCAATATACTACGAAGTCAGCCTAATTGTCTCCCATGCTAAAATTTTAACAAAGGTTTTATTGCCACCCAGAAATTTTAAGTTATCTACACCGAAATATGTAATCCTCTGTTTTAATATTTTTCAATGTCTGGCGATAATTTGAGAAATCAAAACCTTGTGGAAAGTAATTAAAAATGACATCAAGCAACTTTGGCGTGCTAAAAAAAATTGGGGCATAACCTTTAAAATTAATACTTGCTGATCAAGAAGCTAATTCACTCCACAAATAAAATCAAAAATGGTAATTTTCAAAATTATTCGTCTTATTTGTCTTTATCGTATCGTGTGAAATGAAAATGGTCAAACATTAATGCGTCGTTAAGAAATTTTAACATTGAATAGTATCGAAACTTAATCAAACTTTACGCAAAAGCTATGATCAGGATAGGACACATTTACAAGGCTAGCTAAAGTCAAATACTGCATTACATTTGGATACTGATCTGTATACATATCAGTGGCGTTTTCATGGGCGAGATATGAATTGGTCCTAACCCACATTACACCGACACTCCCCCTTCCCCCACCCACATGAACCCTGATCAAAGCATTTCGAAGGCTGGTCAAATAATAACTGTCACACAGTCACTCCATGCCACAACCCGCTTCAAACTCGCTTTCAAGTTCAGTAGACCTATTAGCTGAAGCAGGACTAGAAATGTACCTTATGGCACCCTTACAATTAAATTTCTTATTTATTTTATTTATAAATAATTTAAGTCTTAATTAATCCATGCTGAGTTATGATTTCGGACGAATCTCTGAAATACTTTTAAACTGCAAATGTCACTGGAGCAGGGCCACAACGCTGTTCACTGGAGCTGTTTAGTCCTGTAGAAGGAGTGAGTTCACCAATGGAGGGAGTGACTCCACCAATAATAGAGGGCGTGAGCACAAAAACTAAGGAAGTATATATACATTTCATCTCACAAATGTTAACGATGTCTAATAATAACTGACCTATAGCATTCAATAAACAGTTTACCTCTTTCATTTCACTCTCAGTAAAAATGGGACATTTTCTCTATTCTTTGCAGTGGTCCTAACGAGGTGAATTGCTATGGATATTTAACAAAAAACAATTCACCTTTAAAATATACCAAGTTGGACAAAATTGGATGAAAAATTCATTAACAAAAATATATATATATATAGATATATATTTTCTGTAACATTGCTCCAAAGATGATCAGTGTAGTGTTGCAAAATGCAAAAATTTGCGGTGGTGGGTGATGGAAAGCGAAGAACGTCTCTCCATCCATAGACAAATTGAAAGGGGACCAACCCCCCCCCCCCCGCCCCGCCAGAACGGATTAACTATCAGAATTCCGGGGCAGACTAGAAGATATGTCAAATATAAAAGCCAATGCACAGTAATTATCACATTAAGAACGTTTAGGGTACGAAAACTAATCCTTTTGCTCTTCTTGATTCCTGTGTAGAGAAAGTCATTCCATGATTCAAAATGCGCACATATAATTGTAAACTGTAATTACAAAGACAAAAAGGGGTACTTTTCATTATCAAAAGAGGGGCCATTGTTTGGGGGATATTTTTTAAGTTCTTGAAGAGTAGCATGTTTGTGAGACTGCAAATGGAAGTTCAGGGGTGCAAGATCGACGCCAGGTACTATAACATCAGTCATCTCCTAAAGATAATTGTCAGAAACGTGACAGAAAATCTGACTGCTTTGTTGTCTCCAGTACGGGGGATCAAACTTGAAGATAAGCTACCTATCGGCTGCCCGTCAGCATCACCTACAGCTCCTAAGACCTGCGAGATCAATTCCCTCGTGTACATCTTTCACAGCGTGTAACACTTTGACTTTGGTTTTTTTTTTTTTCAAAAGCAAAACAAACAATAAAAAGAAGAGAAAAAAACCCAGCGGAAATGCTTATCATTTTGGTTTTATTAAGTTATTGCACAGGACAATATAAATATATATTTATATATACATCGCCGTAAGGTAAACATTTTAGGATGACTTTTGGCACAAAACTAATTTTAATATGATAATACACCGTTCAAAAACACTGCTTTCAGTACAGGTTGGATTTCTATAACACTTTTAATTTTTGAGAAAATTCCCTTTAAAACCACCGGTGGCTGGACTAAATCGTCTACTACACAGATCACAAAGGTGAGATCCTTTTAGATACAACACAAAACTCAATCGGAAATCATAAAGACTTTTATGACCAAAAATGACATGTTTAGAATGTGGTAGTTTTTTAAAGGGTGTGAAGACTCGCGCAAAAAGAAATGTCTAATGCCGGTAATCTGACCTAGTTTCGAATGAGGTGTAACAGAAGTGTTTAGACACAACGATCGATCCCATAAAATACGCACACAGCTTGCTACCTTCGGTATTTAGACACTAGTGTTCAGTCAGTACATACAGCTGCGGTCAATCCCCCTTAGCACAGTGTACAAACGATACAGGGATGGACATCTCAGGTCCAGCTAAAGATAACAATGTATCACGTTTCATTACTGTCTGCATTTTGGACAAATTGTGTTGAATATCATCCAAGGATGCTCTGTTGTTTTATATGAAGTAAAAGAACATGTTGTGGTTGAGTTATTAGAATTTAGCAAACAATGGATTAACATTAGGACATGCACCAAGAATCTGACAGGTTGATCAATAAAGACTTAAAGGAGCTTTCCAGAGATTCAAAATCTGTCAAAAGTGAAATATGTTGAGAAACGGAATAATGAAATACCTATATTGAAACTTTCTTTAGCACTCAAATTTTTTCTTTTTGCTATGACTATACGTATTATGACTATAACACATTGCCTAAAGTTATCCTATTATTCAAATTTTAAACCAGACAGAAACAATCAAACATCTGTAATAAATTCATATAGAAAGGCAGCAATGTCTAATGACAAAAAGGATGCCTTGTTTAACCATAGTATATGAAGTAAAACCATAGTGATGAAAAATATTCGATTCTCATAGTTAAAAGCTACTTGCTCATTGTACTGGAGCGGTACCATGAATGGCCAACATATATAATACCATGTATCCAGTGAGGGGTAGTACAGGCGCGTAGCCAAGGGGGGGGCGAAGGGGGGCAGCCGCCCCCCCCTTGAGCATATTTTTAAATTTTTTTTTTAATGTTTTTATGATATTGCTAGTAATTTCAAAAGAGAAATTGCTAAGATGCAACTTACAAGGCCTGGGAAGTGCCATTTCCAGCGATCTGGGAGGCATTTTCAGCCAAACATTTCTTGTACGCTTCGCGCCAACCATGGTGGCGCTACGCTTAGATAGTTTGCAATGCTGTTTCTACAGCTCTGATAGTTTGCCTACATTTTCGCCCCTCCCTTGGCAAATTCCTGGCTACGCGCCTGGGGTAGTAAAGACTTCTACAAGGTATTAGAGACCAAGTAACATTGGTCTATTTCAAGGATGACTTAGTCACAAAAATTAATGTTGATATGTTACAGACCATTATAAAAACACTGCTTGCAATCCACACTGTATTTCTATACCACTTTCCAGAAATGACCCTTTCAACAATGGAGGCTCATCAGTTGAAGTGGCTGGACTACTTACTCTAACACGTGAACTATTACATCACTTCTTCAGATGCCATACAAAACTCAATAGAAGACACAGTGTGCTTTGATGGCCTCATATAACATGTTTACAATGCCTACAATACATTACAATGCATTGTCAAAAGACAAATGGTATGGAATTTCATCTAAGGATGCTCTGATGTTCATTTGAGGGTGAAAGAACAAAGAACATATTTTCGGTTGAATTGTAACATATTAGAATTTATTCAACAATGGATTAAAATTCAAATTAGGCCTGAACCGAGGAGCCCACATAATTATCAATTTAGCATTTTGGTATATTTCAAAGCTGATTATCTTGAAAACTTTAATAGCCATAGAAACATTACTAACACTCATATATTATTATTTTTTTTTGAACTGTGATGTATCAAGACTAAACTACTGCCTTAGATCATCATTAATGTGTATGTCATCAATGAATTTCATATTATTATTATTTTAGGTTTACAGCCTTGTACAGGGCCAAGCCCTTTCACACGACTTTTACAACTTAACCCTGGTCATTGGTAACTTGTCACACCTACACACCAAAGTGTGCACAATTCAAACAATCTCTCCTGGGGCACCACAGTGCACCACAGCCACGTGTCCCCCGGGGGACTTCCCATAGGGTGCAGCCACAAACAGGCGCACGCAACTATATACAGATTATGCTACCATAAGCTAGCTTCATTTCAACAACAAACAAAATTTAATGCTCAATAAATGCATAGCATCTATTTCAACTTGCTATGTTGGCTGGCAAGACTGATGAGCAAAGCAGATTTGAAAAAAAAAATACATCTAAATTTGTATTTAATATCATATATTGCCCTAATAATCTCCCTCCTCTTCTCTCTCCTCTCCCCGCTGCATCAACCCCCCGATACCCCCACTGCTGCCAATGCAAAATAGCAGACTTGTTAGACCAGAGGTCAAACAAGTAATTACCCCCGGCTTAAATCACGGAACTACCTCTTGAGTCACAGCATACAGTAGGAGACCTAAATCCTGACTTGTTACATTAATAACAAATACTATATACACACATACCATAAGACACTATACAAAACCATATATGCCTAATACTCATGTTTCAAAACTTGATGTACATCATGGGTCTTTTAAGAATCTTTAAAACTGATCCCTCGGACAACCAATTTCTCTTTCCAATGTGAACCATCTCTGTCATTTGTGGGTACCATATTAAAAATAACAATAATACTTGTTGGACACACAACTTTCTTTATTTCTTTAATAATTGATCTATGAAGTGGAATAAAACCCTGCATGCTGCTTTAATTCATAAAAGTCACATCAATTGCAGTGATTTTCATCACATGTTACATCCATATCTCCTTTTTATATTACCTCTGATTCTATGGTAATATCACAAGCATGCCAACACAGGAATGCTCTCGATAACAATTCTCACAGCTGACTTGCATGTAATAGTGAACACCAGCAACTAATGGCATCAAGAGTAGTTTGATAGTGACAGCCGATGACGGTTGGAGCCACAGAAAGGTTCACACACTCCTAGCCTACTGCTCGTAAAAACAGTCAGCACCAGCGAGACGTGGTATCAAGAGTTATTTGAAAACCACCGCTGGTGACCGATTCAGCACCAAGCGAGCAAGCTACCACAGAAAAGGCTCTCAATCACGAACCTCTTGAGCTAACAGAAAGTGACAGTGAGAACCGGCGAAACATCAGATCCGAAAGTTCGGCGAACATGAAACCAGGCGTGGTCAAGACTTTGGTGGCGATTTCATGGAGAATGGTTCCAATTGATCGTCTGGAGGTAGTATACTGTTCAATCGGTCCATCAAGGGAAGCAGGTTGTCAACGTTCTTCTGGATACGCCCTAACATGGCCGACATGTCGGCTATTTTCTGGATCTGTTCCGAATGTTTGTCAAATTTCCTTCTTCTCTCAAGAAGAGCCGACATGATGGACGTTACCTCCGAGTCAATCTACCAGGGCAAAGAAGAAGGGGGGGGGGGGGAGAAAAATGGAAAAAATGAAAGAACTGAAATAAAATGGAGTGCCGCGTTGGTTGGGAGTTATTGAGGAAATTGATGCTTTAATATACCTCATTTTCTGGTGACACTTCTTTAGTGTATAGGAATATTTATTGTTACTACACCTCTTACAATAATTGATCAAAAAAAAAATTTAAAAAAGTTGGGAGGGTTAAAATCTTGTTTCAATGTTCAAGTCCTTCTCATATGCCTAATATTCACCCGGTCATTGGTAACTTCAATTCAAAGTGGTTGCTTTGGGAGCACTTCAGTGGGCCACATCTACATGTCCCTTGGGGGTGCAACCAGTCTGATGCACACAATTATATTTATATCTGGCAGGTAACCACATACACAGTCCTGGATTAAGAAAGGCAAATGGAGATTAAGTGCCTTGCCCAAGGACACAATGAAATGATCTGGCCAGAACTTGAAAATGCAATCCTCAGATCACTAGTCCAGATGCTTTTAACCATTGGACCACAACACTCTCTCATATAATTTAAAACTGTACCCCAAAAATAAGAAATGGCACACAAAAATGAATGGTAATAACATTGACAAATAAGTCTCTATTTGTAGCAGACTACTCTTCAAGTTTCCAATTCCAAGATAGGTATCCTGCAAACAAGTTCCTACCTCCTTGATGCGAGATGTCAATGAATGTTGGTCAAATGCTACGGCCTCTGCACATTGCCTTAGATGTTGCTGATAGCGAACACAGAGTTGTAGAAGATGTCTGTGAAAGACACCAAGAATGACACAAAGTTTATAAATTTATATCTTACTTGCAGAGTTAAATCACACAAAGCCACAAGTCATCATGGAAGTCGACATATCGGCCAGTTTAAAATGTCGGACATGAGTTAATATTCAAGTTCAACTCATTAGAGCAACCTCAAGTCTGTGGTTACAAATTCCTTTCGGAAATTCAACTTGCACCAGGTACAAGAACAATCTCAAAAACTTGCAAACCATGGTTTGTCCCTATTGATATGAGGCATTCTGTGGGGGAGTGGAGGGGGGAGGAGGCCTCCTCCCCCCTCCACGGGAGATGACATTAAAGGGTGTGAAGACTCGCGCAAAAAGAAACGTCTAATGCCGGTAATCTGACCTAGTTTCGAATGAGGTGTAACAGAAGTGTTAGACACCACCATCGATCCCAGAAAATACACACACAGCTTGCTACCGTCGGTAAGAAGACACTAGTGTACAGTCAGTAAATACAGCTGCGGTCAATACCCAGAGCACAGTGTATAAGATACAGCGATGGACATCTCAGGTCCAGCTTAAGATAACAAGGTATCACGTTTCATTACTGTACTGTCTGCATTTTGTAGTGACACGAACAAAACGTCACTTGCAAGCAACAGAAAGTTAACTTTTTCAGATGGCCGCACGCGGTTTGGGGCGAATCTTCAATGCCTTTAAATGTTAATATGTGCAAAGGATGTTTTCTCACATAATTCATAAACTTACTTTGAGTCCATTTTTTCGATCTGGGTAGGGTCATGGTCCACCTGAGATATGCCTGCTGACGTTCCCTTCAGTATGGGGAGGAATGTGGGAATATCCTGTAATTTTTGCAATTCCATTTGCATGGTATCTTCCAGGGTAGGTTGTGCACCCTCTGCGACCACTACAATCCTGTGTGCCGGTGACCCCTGTGATGGTTGTCTAGGTGATGACCTCCCATGCTCATGAGCAGAGATTAACCTTGGTTGTGGGGATGCACTTCGATCTGTGTAGGGAGAGGGAATGCTATAACAGATGATTTGTGCACAAAATCTTTGGCAATTATTCCATGTCCCTATGGTTTACCAATATACCAAACTATGAAACACTTCTTAATGTTCTTAATGAAACATTACTTAATGTTCTCCTACACTGCTGTACATATGTTGTCTCTGTTCTTGAATTGCCTTAGAACTGTACATAGCCACAACTGCACTGCAGGAATATTCAGCAAGACATCGTCAGTTGCCAAAGGATTTGGAGACCTTTTATATCTAATGATATAGGATTCTATTATAATGTTGTCTGCTCATGCAAATTTCTGATATTTGGAAAATGTTATTATGCATAATTTGATATGGACACTGTAGTTTCCATTCTCACAAAATCAGGAGATTAGTAAACAAACTGGGATAATGGGGCAAAATCTAGCTAAACAAAGATGGCCTAGTGATTATATGTATATAACGATGTTCATAAAAAACATATTAATGATATATTAATATTGCAATATAAACCGAAAAATACAAATTTTGCTGGAAGATTAGCACATAAAATCAGGAGTGTGTGAGATTTAATTTAAAAGCTGTGAGAATCACTGTAAAACTGGAAGAGTTGGTAGGTCTACTGTACTATTGTATGGGTATGGAAGTTTTCACCATGTCAGACCCAGGAAAAGTGTGAAAATGGATTGAGCAAATGCAAAAGAACTAAACCACTATGCACATCCAGGCTTGATAATTGGACAATCAGAATTAGCCTATTAATTATTATAATACATATGAGCTTTATTCGGTCTGTTATGTATGGACCTAACTTTGTACAAGATATTATTTACACTAACTTTCGGTTCGGCCTATGCCTATGGATTCGTCATATTAACACTAACGTTAGGTCTACAGTAAGCAAAGGGCATATAGGTCTATTGTACTGGTACTGTAGGCCTAAATTAGGCTAAGCTTAGTATTAAAAATGTTATCCAATTTCTTCAAAGAAGATTACCATCTGGTCGCCGATCAACAGAATATGTCGTGTATGGTATAGGTTCTGTTTGGTACCTCGAAGATGTACCTTCTCCCACTGTTTGGTAGCCGCTTTGGGTAGTTCCCATGTTTCCGAAAGTCCCAGATCATAGAAATTGATTTTTATGTCCCCGATACAGTTCAGTGTATGGTTCAGTGTATGGAAAGATAAAGATACATATTCTGCCACCTATTGTCCGTATACACAACACGAAAAATAATTGAAACACCGTTGTAGCGTACGGTCAACACGAATTTAGGACCACAACATATATACGAATATCTATATAGACGTTGGGGAATTCCCCGTGTGCAACGCGTTCAAAGTTTTAGTCGGGCTTAGAACAATCGCTGGCGACTTTTGAAGACTCAAGCACCACTTTATAACAATTATTGAAACAACAACTCTCTGCATTTGACCTTTGAAAACGTTGACTATGTAAGTATTGCTACATATTTATAAGAACATAGGCTAGCCTGCATTGCTTTCGGTTAGACTGAGCGTAAGTTCAAGGTTTGGTTCTGTTGTCCTGGTTGTGTGTAGCCTACTACTGTAATAGACCTAGCCTAGGCTAAGTCTAGCATAGAGTTAGCCGTTACTTATACTAGCGTTAGGCCTATAACACTTGATTCTCATCTGGAAGGACACCACTCTTAATGCTACGTTCTACACACTCATCACTTCCAGCTAACGCTGCCTGTGAGATCCAAGAAGAACACTCAGCACAGTGATAGTTGTCTATTTTATCAACTTCCTCCTTGCTCAGACCCAGAGGCCAGACATACCCAATGGAACCACCTATCACAATTCTCACACTGGATCCAAAATATCATTGATGAAGGATCCCCTTTGCAATTCGGTTGAAAACATACATTTTGGTCATAATTAACCACATCTATCACTGCTCTAGAGAGTGCATCTGGGACAACATTTTGAGACCCCGGCCTATAATGAATGATATAATCAAATTCCTGAAGTCACAGAGCCCACCTCATTATAGTCTTCCTTTTAATGCCTTTGCGCGCAGCATCCACACTAACGCTTGATGGTCCCTATACACTCCAGTGCTTGAACACTCCAAATATGGACGCCATTTCTCTAATGTCCAAATTACAGCTAAACACTCCAGTTCTGTAGAGCTCTGAATAATTTCTCTCCGCATTACTCAATGCCCGAGAAGCAAATGCTATAACTCGAAGCTCACCTGCATGATTGACTTGCATTAAAGGCTTTTGAAGACTCGCCCCGTTGCTTGCAAGTGAAGTTTTCTGCTTGTCGCCACAAAATGCAGACAGTAATGAAACGTGATTCCTTGTTATCTTTAGCTGGACCTGGGATGTCCATCGCTGTATGGTTTGTACACTGTGCTGTGGGTATTGACTGCAGCTGTATGTACTGACTGTACACTATTGTCTAATTATCGAAGGTAGCAAGCTGTGTGTGTATTTTCTGGGATCGATGGTGGTGTTTAACACTTCTGTTACACCTCATTCGAAACACCGTTAGGCCTGCATTCCTAAGACACTCCAAAACTTTATGCAGATCTTACAAAATGTTCCTGGATGGTAGACGAATGAACTACAATATCATCAATATATGGATAGTAATTATGACTTGTAGTACCCTCTAGAGGCTGAAAGACAACATCCAGGAGGTTCTGAAAGTACTTACTTGCATTCTTTAAACCAAATGGTAATCGCTTAAACTGATAGACACCCTCTTCACACACAAAAGCTGTCTTTGGCTTGTCATCAGGATGAATGGCTGCTTGCCAAAACCCTGACTTCAAATCTAATGTTGAAACAACCCTAGAATTACAGATAGAATACAAAATAGAATCAAACTTGGTATGGGATAGTTGGAGGACTTACTGTAGTAGCTGCATTAAGAGCCCGATAATCGACTGCCATCCTATAAGTACCATCAGGTTTATCAACCATCACCATCAAACGGGGGAAGGCGGCGTCTGTAAAGAAACGTCCATATATAAACGTCCATATGATTTTTATATTCCAGCCACTCTGATACAGAAGGGATTATGATATCTTGTTCTAGCATATCATGTATCTGTTTCTTGAGATTTGCCCTTTTGCTCGGTGCCAACTTATATAAATAATATAAATACCATATATTAAAGTGCTGTTATCATGAAATAAAACATGCTCAAGAGCACTGTACAAAAGAACCAATACCTGGAATATAAAAATATATGGACGTTTATATATGGACGTTTCTTTACAGGCGCCGCCTCCCCCGTATCTATTCTATGTTGCAGCTAGCCACAGTAGCCAGGTTTGTCCACAAAGACCTCTTTATAGTATTCTACCAGCCCCTTCACCTGCTTCTCATACCGCAATTTACCCAAGACTGCTCTCAGAGCGTGCACATGTTTTGAGTCAGCATCACCCCGGGTCAAATTTGGACTCTCCTGTATATTGCTAGATTTACAAACTCCCTCAACTACAGTCTGTTTTCGTATCCAAACTAAAGGGAACTTAACACGAGGGCTCTGTTTCCCAGACCAATAAGCAATATCAGATATATCAAACAACCAGAGCAAAGGCCCTTAACAGTCTCTCCCCAAAAATACCTGACAAGGAATGTCAGCCACATAAAGCTCAACCTCTTCAAGTCTCCCCCACACAATAGTCATAGAGGTAGACACCTTACCTGTGGCAACCAGAGGTGTGTCATCCAAAAGCTTAAAACACAGGGGTTTACTCAAAGGCATAACCTCACAATTTTCAACCATTAAGGTACTGATGAGCGACCATTCTGCTCATCTATCTCATCTGCTCACTATCAGCATAAGCAAGAACTTTCCCACCAAATAACATCGCCTCAAAATACGCCCCATCAAACTTGCATAAATTTGTCCACCTCAGAGCTATGCTCCAATGAGACCTTAACCCTGAATAACCTTTCCTCCACCTCCTTGTCAGAAATTCTCACCAAATTAAAGCCAACATTGGCATTTTGATCACGTGACACATTTGAACAGAACTTTACAACTGAAATGTCCCCAGTCACCACAAGAGTATCTGATGTTATTAAGATCTGTAAGCTGGTCGACGTATTCTACTCGCTTGGCTAGAAGCTGGCCTCTATGACTGCCCTGTTGTTTCACCGGCAGTTTGGAAATACGGTCGTGTAGTGGCGGACATCGATCTGGAACCTAGACTCGGTCGATTCCTGCTAGTTACCCTGGCAACCAAGATGTTATCAGCAAAATCTGAAATTTCCACAAGGGAAGTCCACTTCTGCTCCAGTAGCTTTAAACGAAAAGATTCGTCTCTCAATGAGGAGATCATTTGATCAACAGCAATCAAATCCATTATTCTAGTAAACTCGGGTAAAGATGCCAATCTATCTGTATGAGCTGTCCAAAGCCTCAAATACAAACTAAGCCGACTACCGAACTGTCTGAAAGTTTCTGATTGGCCCTTTACAGCGGGATGAAACTTCTCCCTGTGCGTATCTGGAATAAGCTGAAATGCTGCCAACAATGCATCCTTAAACTACCACATTATAACTTTGTTTCTGACTTTCATTTAAAATGTGGAAAGCTTTCTGTGCCTTGCCAGGCAAGTATGGTTCCAACAGAATAGGCCATTTCTTGGCTATTTACAAAGTCTCTCAAAAGTAGTCGAATAACATTCTAAATCATCTTCAGCACCAAGGGGATGCAAGGCCTTCCAACCTGAACTTGACATTGGGTGGATTAACACTAGTTTTAGATGACAATTTTGAAGTCACATCAGACAAATTTGGTATAGTCTGAAGAGCCTTAACCCTCTCTTCCTTGGTTTTCAACACTTTTAAATCTAAGCAATAGTTCTCACATAGCTCCTTAATATACTCTGCTAACATGTACTTAAGATGGGGATACCTCTCGGTCTTACTATCCTGTTTAGTTTTGTCCTCCATGATGGGGGACAGCTCCTTGGCAGTAAAACAGGTAGAAGAACAGCAAAATGAACCACAGTGCAGTGCTTCCAAAATAACGTATCAATATAAAGTTCCAACACATAAGCCTTAAAGCAGAATTTTGCGTCCTTTTCTATGGTTTTTCCTCAACCTCACTGATTCCACGATTCCATAACGACAAACATAACTAGCTGATCTATTCAAATCTTACTTCAAATGGTGGCATAAAAGCCGAAAATTAACAACTTTCAACTTTGTTTTTCTCAAGATATTTTCCGTTGGGATCCAAATAAACCTTGCCCATAATATGAATATTTTAAAGCTACAAAAGTCATTGACCAATACGTAATACAACACCATGCTTGATTTGTGTAGATTGTCTATTGCAGTTGTATATGTACCAGGGAGCTGTTAGAGTACCAGCTCCCTGGTTGTACCAAGTTACCAACTCTACGTTTTGAATCTATTTTTAGCAACGGCTCATAACTAAACCTGCATCTCTGATTGGTTGAATTCAAACTAGTGGGCTGGGGAACTGTATGCAATTAATATTAAATGTGTAATTTGTCGGAGGACACATACTTTTCTCATTATCTGCAAATGTCCTTAATTACTCGCCAATTACCGCATTCGGCAGGGAAAAAACTTGGCTAATATATTAGTTTGCTGTTTTGTGATTGATATGTAAAAAACTTGATGGACTTGTCAAAGAAGTGGAAAACGGCGACAAAACACAAAATGCTGCTTTACCAAAATTCAGTGTCAACGGATACACGGTGTACCCACCTGCCGACTACGCCATTGTAGAGTCCAAGGGCTTGACAACGGGACAGACTTGGAACACAAAACACAGAAATAAGAAAATACATGTGCACAGTATCTGAGGGTCTGGGAGGCTCTGCCTTACTTCTTTATTCAGTCTTCCTAACTAGACTGCTTGTCTAGCTATTTACATAACATAAATGCATTAGAACAATATACCATTGATAGGAGGAATGTAGCATGTACCACACCAACTATAGACCACTGGTCTAGCTATTAACATAACCTATGCATGAGAACAATATACCATTGATAGAACTGAATATAGTACTATGTCCACCTGGTATACACATGTAGACTGACACACATACTGCTCATACATAACAGGCCCAGTGCAGCCGCATAAATAAAAAGTTATCTCTACAAATATCATTCATGAGAATAAGACAGACTTTGAAATATTTCCTCTTTTTTGTGCCTTCTGTTCATTGAACATCACATTTTAAAGTCCATGATTATTACTTAAGTTTCCTAAAGAAGGTTTGTTCGTTGTGAGTGGTTTTTTTGAAGGTTGTCCAGTCGTGAACGGTGGTTGTCCCCATATATAAAATAGTGTGTAATTAAGGATCTCAGTGGGTGCTTTCTCATTTCAGAAGAAGAACTGGTTGTCCCACAAACCATAGATAGTTTTGCTTGTTCAACCTAAATTGTGTTTATTCCAGACAAAGTTCTTGACAAGAAAGTTAGGTACACCATAGAATCAAGCAAATTGTGTTAGTAGATATCTTACAATTTAATATATGGAATATAAGCATTCACAGGAAATACATTGGGTAAAAGTTTTTATAAACATTATTTCCCAATTCTTATATTTCTCTCTTTACGTTTTTCCTTTTTACACAGGAGTGAAAGCGTTAGTGGCGGAGAATGGAGAAGCAGTAGTGGCAGAGGAGGGGAAAGGGGATCAGGAGGTGGTAGGGGATCAGAAGGGGGAAGGGGCTCAGGAAGAGGAAGGGGCTCAGGAAGGGGAAGGGGGTCAGGAAGGGGTCGAGGAAGAGGAAACCACTCAAGCCGGTTTTATAGGGCAAGGGGAAGAGGTAGACGACCTCCAGACAGAGACAATAAACAGCCAGACGGAAACACAAAGTTTGCTGATCAAGACACAAAGCAAGCATATCAAAACACAAAGCAAGTAGGACAAAACACAAAGCAAGCAAATCAAAACACAAAGCAATCAGCACAAAACTCAAAACAGTCAGACAAGAGGCAGATACCAGATGTAGGACAATTTTTGCTCAGCCCCGAAGATAACATCATCTTACAAAGCACCCTCAAAGAAGTGGATGAATATTTGATCAGTCAAAGTTGTCCGGTGGAAAGTTTGGGGAAGGCAGTGAAACAAGCTCTGAGTTCAGTCGACGCCAAAAATCATCATAGCTTCACCTTCGTATTGCTTGCCGGGGCAGACCAGATAAGCAAAGAAAAGAAGTCGAAATACCTCGTGCTAGTGGAAGAGACCATTTTGAAACAGCTTCAGTTTTTTTGCAGTAAAGATGAAAAGGTAACAATGTTAGACTACTGTACAGGTAGTATTATTGTGGGTTCCAAATATTGATACCCAACACATATGGCAAAGAGTGACTAATTAACACAAGTTGTTCATGGACAGTTGATACCTTTTTTATTCACAAAGCCATCTTTAATCAAATCCTAGATATTTTAGTACATAAATTTGCATACTTTGTGTGCCTTATATATATGTAAGATGGATTGTATACAGATCTTGACACTTTGTCTTAGGAGGGAGGGTTGTGGACGGGGGCATCAAGGATCCACTCACTTTGTTACTAACTTACATTTACAGAATGAATCTGATTTTGAAGAGGATTAAAGTTCTGAAATATTGATCTGAAAGAGATTCCAGCCGTTTGAAACATTTTTCGAAGGTCATTTTTTCTTTGACAAGCAACTTTTTCTTCGTTTCTCCAGTTGTACCAAGAGGTGAACCAGCAGCGACCCGACTTGAACACTCTGGAAGTCCTGAGGTTCATCACCATAGCTCATTGGAAGATAAGAGAATATCTGGTGGCACTTTATGGCCTAGACCAACTTGAGAAAAATGTCATGGTGGAACTTATCAATCAGCTGCTTTATAAGCATGAGTACAGGGAGGTAAGCCATCGATATAGATTGTGGAACTTTCAAGACGAGAAAATTGTTCACTAAATTACGAAACAGTAATAACGCATAAAGTGAAGCGATCCACTTTTATGGCAGTACCATTTAATATACCTAATTAGAGTCATCATTCAAGAGGGACCGGTAGATTTGTGATGTAAATGACATAATGTGGGAAGTCGTCGTCCAATTACGAAGTTATCTTTGCATTGTAATACCCTAAGTGAGAGATACTTCTTACAAAGGGACAAATAGACTTTGTTCTGGGAAGACCTAATGCAAGCCTTCCAAAGGCGACAAATAGCTTGTAACCTAATGAGAGATTAATTCCTTGCAAGTGCAATCAGCTTTTGCTGATAATCGAATGCTTTGTGATGCAGTGACCTAGTGAGAGCCTTCCAAAGAGATGAAATAGCTTTTGTCCTGCAATGGCTCAATGAGAGCATTCCCAAAGGTACGACTAGCTTTGTGCTGTAAAAAATAATTGAGAGATGTCATTGAAAGCAACAAATAACTGTCATAAAGGTTCATATTTAAGAAAAACTACATTTCCTTTGGTTGAATGTTACAACTTGTAGCCATATTACAATAATTTCTGAAGCCAAAATTTTCAGATAGTTCAATTAAGTAGAATTTTGATGACACTGAAAGAAAAAAGAAAGAAAAGGTTGATGTACATTTTGGTCTACAGTTTGTCTGCTGTGAAGATGGTGTTCATCCAAAACAAACTGTTGGAAATTGCTTTGCTAATGACAAAGATTATTAACATTAATAATGTGACCAAAGTCAAGTAACAGTATGTTCAGTTGTGGAAATAGAGACACTACCTTGAAACCAGATTGTTTGAATCTTGTCTACTTTTTCTCCTTAACAGGCTTGTATTTCCATAACAGTTCTCAAGTTGCAGATGAACTTTGATGTTGAAAAGGTAAAATGAAGTAAACTTCCTTTGCGTAAGCTACGGGCAAATTTAAGCACATTCCTAGTGAATGTGATTTTGTCAGCTTAGTTTGTAACAAAGGAGCTATAATGATAGTAATATCTCTAACAATTTAATCATATAAATTCAAAATATGGTATCATAATTCTGAAGTTAACATGGAACCTCAGGACATACAACCAGCAACCATAGCCTAGTGGTTAGGGTGTCCGCATGTAAAGCTGGAGGCCTGGGTTCGAATCCCGGTGGAGGCTGGATGTTTGTTCACTTTGTCGATTCTTTCCATTCCATCACGTTTGATCTCAAGAGTAAGGCAAAATATGTCACCTAAACAGAACTAGCATTGTTCGATAATGGAATTATGACTTTCCTTACTGGTTTCGAACCTCTGTACATACAATCAGCGTCCATAGCCTGGTGGTTAGGGTGTCCGCATATAAAGGGGGAGGCCCGGGTTCGAATTCCAGTGGAGGTTGGAAGTGTTTTTACTGTTCTAGATTTTCCAACTCACTATAATTTCTATTAATATAATATATAGAATATGTAGAATATATATAGAATATAATATAGAATGTAATATATATATAATAGAAATTGTAGTGAGTTGGAAAATCCAGAACAGTGAAAACACTTCC
>JAIPMN010009082.1:756-12137 GCA_020650975.1 Apostichopus californicus | reverse complement strand
CCTCAAGTCCACCGGTTCCGTCGCCACTGAAGTCAAGGAGGGGTGATTTCGAGCAGTAAAGAAATTACATCGGCATATGCCATTGCATATTGTTGAATGACACGGGGGGAGGGGGGGGGGTGTCATGTGTCAGTGTATTGAATTTAATTATTGATATACCCAATATGCAAATCTGGCTTTCGTAAATCGTTTTTCTGGATTTAGTTATTCAACGCATTCAGTAGAGCAGCAACGTTGAAAATCAATTCCTGAAGTTAGCACTGTAGCACATGCCGCGGATTCATCACATGGAGAATTGAATCGCTAGTGTGTTAGCTCCAGGATTCGTAACCTGTGCTGCGAACCATGTGCTAGATCCAGCTCCAGTTATTCTGCATGCTACATGTTACGATCTTAAACAAAAATTCGACTTAGATTCGAAACAAATAGGCCTATTTGATAGAGCTGTTGTGGGGGAATAATTTCGATTAGGGTTGTGCACATTTGTCTGCAAAAACGACAAAAAAGTGAATTCAGATTTGGGAAAAAGTGGGGGGGTGTCCCCCTCCCCTTTTTATTTTTTTTGCAATCCTGGTGATGCCTACATGTAAAATGGTGGCACTTAGAAAGGCTTTTGTCACCCAAAATTTTATGAGAAATATGAATTTTTTTGGTGTATAACATCAATAAATTGAATAGTTCTTTCCCGTGGCATGAAAATGTTCGCTGCTCGCCCCAATGAAAAGAAATATAGGCTAATTTGAGGTTCAAATGATGCTGTAAAGGAGGTTTTATACTCTATTATGCTAAATGCTAAAGAAATGATGGTTGCTAAGTCAAAATTTGATGCAAATTTTTTTATGTATACTTGACAATTACAATGCGGCTTTTTCGGACGCTTGTGCGGGTCAGCGGGTTTGGGTGTTAGAATGCGGGTCTAATTCCCGCGAATTGCGGGTCAGTTGGGAGCTCTGCACTTAATTTTAAACCAGAAAACGAAAAGGTTTAGACTAGTCTACCACTGCTATTCCTCTCGATTTTTTTAATTTCCAATCATATGATTTAGCGGATGTTCGGAAACACTTTTTGGCTCACCTTTGGGGGGGGGGCCATGACCCCCCTTGGCCCCCCCTTGGATCCGCCAGTGCTGCACCAAGGCTCTAGAAGCTTGATGCTTGTTTCAGAATGAAGCCTACACGTAAAATTTTGCCACGCTGTTAACATGGCGACCGTCCGACGTAGTTTTCTTAGTTTAAGGTAAAAAACAACGAAAAAGAAACAAAAACCATGGTCAGGAAAAGCTTGCAAACATGTCGAGAATCCATTCAGCATGTGGATGAATGTTCAGAATACCTCTTTACAAAATATTACCTTTTAAGTAATAATAATAATCAGCAGTTATTTTTACGACGCTTATAAGAGACCACCAATGTGTATGGATTACAACTTACCCGTTGGGTGGCTTCCAAATCAACATTTTAACTCATATTTGGAATCTTTTCAATTTAGAAAGCCATTTCAAACATGTGAGAATGGGGTGACGAGTTTTGCTTTGTAAAATCAACATAAACAATTTGCTGTTACGTCATTTCGGCGCCATTATTGAAATCAGGCAAACTTTACACAAGAGTGGTTATATTAAAGGAGCAGCTGAATAGCTGTCCAGGTTGAAGAGGACAATACCAGGAAAAAAAAACAAAAGATTAAACTCGATTGTAATGTTCCAGACAACGCACAAATATATATATGTTCAGTATAGTTACCAATAGGCACAATACCAAGTGTTAACACAGACCCATCAACAGAAATACGGAAATGATCACATAGAACAGCTATAGGCCTAAGTATAAGCCGATTTTAAGGCATATATAGTTCCCAATGAGCTAGCTCTAATTTTAGTTTATGAAAGACAAATTTAACCTAAACATCCTGTAGTGACATTTTCATATAATGTCTACGTGCCGTTTGATATAGTCCATATATAGGCTATGTTCATTTGTAAGTTTATACCCAAATTTGAACTTGAATTAAATAGGCATATATCATAGATGCACATTGACCAAACGTGTTTTATTATTATCTAATTTTTCACTCTATATTCAAGGTTTGGATTTTGATTTCGCAAGGCTCCAAATTTTACTGAAGTTAACTTATATGTACAAAAGCCTGGCCTATCAATAAACATGTATGTATTTTCCGCTAATGCATGAACTCAAAAAGTTCACATTTTGAAGAACATTTTTTTTTTTATTTTATTTTTTTTAAAGTTTTTCAGTTTTGCATGCACGACATTATGCTCGGTGATATCTTAAAGGTGCATTCCAGAAATGTAAAACATTTAAAAAATTAATCAGCTTGAAAAATCGAACGGATACAGTGTAGAAAGGATGTTGTGTGTTTGCGTGTGTATGTGTGCGTGCTTGCGTGTGTTTGTGTGACTGTGGCTGTCAGTCGCGCAGGTAGATAGCAGCTACCACCTGTCTGAACATACGTTGGGAATCCATTCGAAATGATTGCTTTGAAAACAAGGAATATGCCAATTTTGAGTCTCGGAAGATCACATCAGTTCAGGGATGAGTTTTATTAAATAATTCTACATGTGACATCACAAGGAGGTTTTCTCACAATTCGCAACATTATTTAAAAGGTCTCACATATATACTCTATAATTTGTTTTGGTATTCCCTCCAATTGTGTGAAATAAAGAGCAGACAGGGGCTTAAATCAAATATTTAAACATAAAACCGTTTTTTTTAATTAAAGTTATAGTTATTCCACGTTTTGTCTTAAAATATTACGATTTGCAACCCAGTAACGTTACTACTGGGAATACCCCTCCCCCCCCCCCAAGAAAAAAATCTACGTCATGTCAGGCAGCCCAGCAACAGCGTCTAACTCCTCACACACCTTTTTAACTAAATACACTAAATAAAAATAAGCTACAAGTAATATAATTTTCCTAAATATGTCGGTTAATGATACAGACAGATACTGTCGTACACGCCAAAACCTTTCAGAACGAAAAGGTGGTTGGCCACCAAGAATGTCTACCCTTCGATATCTAACGTCCTGTTTGTGTCACCTTAAAGGGATATTTCGGTAGCTAAGAGTTCGTTCATTTAACAAACTTTTTTTGGAAATTGTCTTCATCTTTAGTTCAACTACATCTTTATATCAATTAGGGGTATCGTAAAATTACTTTTCTTTCTTTATAATTTGTGTATATTTCCTTAATACATCTGGTAACAACAGAGCTAGTGTTTTCGACATGGCAATTGAACTTCTTTGCTTCTTAAATGTACAAATAATTGAACCCACTGCATATAATTAGTAAGAAACGGTTTATCTTCTAAAATAAATCTACATGCACACAACCATGCATATCAACAGATAGGAAAGGAAGTATTGAGATGGGGTTTTCAAATAACAGTGCATAATATTTTCCTCTTCCGATATAAGTATCATTTTGTTTCCCATTGGAATATGCCTTCAAAGTTTATCTTGTGTTATATCTGGGTGTTTGGTTTCATATGATGCATGCCCGTACTAATTCACCTGTGCATTTATCCTGTATTAGTCATATTGCTTTAACGCGATCTATTTTGCTAATCATTCCGAACATTTAGCCGTTGGCAAGAAGTCAAAAAAGAATTGAAGAAATGGGAACTTCTTATCAGAGTTATGTGACCTTTATATTCCATCTTGAGACAGGTTTGTGATATTAATATTTTTTTATCGTTTTAACTTCTTCTTGTGTCCCTCTGATCCGTGCTTTTAAAGTCGTATGAGTGACATAAAGTTATACCACCGAATGGTTGTGTAAAACTCCCAGTAGGAAAGAAGTCCCTTTGGGGTTAATATTTGAGATGAAAAATTTCAATTTAAGAACGAATTTTTAAACATGTGTCTATTTCTTGCTGACATCAGTGAAAAGCTTTTGTCAAAGCTTGCATAACGCTATGACAGAAGTTTGCTCATATACAAGGGAGCTGTCCCGATTCTATTATTGAAATATTAGCCATTCATTTTGATCGTATAGGCGCAGTACTGGAATCTCTCTTGTGGAGGATCCGATGATTTCTCGAACGGTATTGAGGGAGAAGGGGGTGGGGTGAGGAGACGGTGGGGGGGGGGGGGTTGACGCATCGTAAGATATCGAATTAACTTCCAAAATAGCCGTGCATATATGAAAATATCTGTTAAATGAAGCAACGCACAGGCGAGAAGCGTGAAGCGTAAAGCAATTTCCCACTGTATACCATATTTGTGTTTCTATAGCTAATTTTAAGTGTCAACAAAAGTTCTGCTCCCGAGCGCCCTTCCTGCATCCGCTCGAGGTCTCGTTCAGCGGTGAGTTTCTACCCAAATTGTTTACAGGAAGGAGAGGTAGAGAGACAGAGAGAAGAGAGATAATAAATCTATATTGTCTTATTGTTGCTTTTTCTCCAAGTAAGGCTTCGTTTGTCTGCTCTCAAAAGTTTTGCCTCAAAAGGAGTAAAATTAAGACTGATTAAACAATTGAATTGCCAAAAAGTGATAATTGGTCAAAATTGTCTGGCATTTTCACTTAATCTAAACTTGTACCCGAGTGTTGAGTAAATTTGCCCAACGTTTTTCTTTAGAGGGAATTCACTACAGGGATAAACCGAAATAACGTAAGACAGATCACTAAAGAACAGCTGGAAACGGAGTCAAATAACGCGTCTTCATTGTTATCGTTATCATCCTAACGTCATGATGACGTCACCAAATTGTGACTCATTTAATTACTCCCTTCTAGATATAGAATGGGAAAAATTGAAACTTCTATAGAATGAAACAAGAGCATATTTCCATTCCTTTATCATAAGACCTCATATACTGCAATGTCACGGTCAACCTGCATATATCACTGCATGGTGCATCTGTGAAGGAAAAAGGAATTTCTTCGACCTCACTTCAAAAATTCACACCGAGTCGAAAAACCTCTCCATCTTTATTTCCCCCCTTAGATACGTCTCACCTTCACATTAACCTTACATGCTTTTAAATTAAATCTATGAACTATATACGACAGACTCGGTTACTTTCCAGCAGGCAAACCAGTCGCGAAACCGTCCACCAACTTTGAGAAGGACTCCTTCTGATAGTAAACAAATTACTGTCTACGACTGCGTGAAGAGGGACGATACTTTCGATAGCAATTATTTCTGACATGGAATGGCACTGGCGCACCCTGAGAGCGTATAACGATTGGCCCCGCGCGTTGGTCTTTGTAACGATACCTCAAGGTGAAGCAACCTTATCACGCGTGATTACGAGCGTAGAACCCCGGCAGGGAAAAAACCTCAAAATTCTATAAACGGCGGGAATATTCGTGGCTGATTAGTAAGTTAACAAACTAATTATGCTTGGGATTTATACTACGCAACTGTTGCATTAATTACATACATGAAAGGTATTAACGTGTCGGTTATTCCCACGCATCCTCTGTGTCACGTGACCATAGACGTATACATTAACCTGGACCGACTGTGCCAATGAAGAGACGCGCTTAAAATGTACCAACCATGGAGGGTCATGTGACGTGCTCTCTTTGTATCACGTAACTCTTATAGTACTCCTTGAATATGTATTCTACAACAACTAATCGTCCTGATAATCCCATAGCTACCACATTCCTGGTGAAGCTACGCGAACATTGGAATCTACCTAAATGGTACATTTTCCCAATGTTTCCCGCAATGTGCAATTCCAAAATTGCTAATTTGAGTAGCTGTAGAACGCAAGCAGCTGGATCTAGAAGCAGACGACATGATTCGCTGTTCCTTAGCAACACAAGGCACCTTGCCGTTTTGCAGGTACACAAGCGTGTATGACATGATAGGAGTGACCGCCGTTAGCAATCTATAAGAATCTGACAGTAGGTGTTCGAATAGCAGCCAGGGTTCATTTGATCAAGCTTTTTATGAAATGGAAAACAAATCTCAACAATGTTATCATCCAAACCTAAGTTAGCAATTATTCTCAAATTTACCGTAAATGACCGTCTTAGTGGTTATCTGTTGTCTTCAGAACGCTTATCTATTGGCGAACTGACGAATGGTGACATAATATGTTAGCAGCACCTGGGAGCACGTCCCACGACCCTCCATGGTTGTTACGTTTACGTACTGTGGAGCCCTCCTTCAAGGACATTCTAAATTCGATGTAGGTCACACCATAAAACATTTTAATGGCCAATAGTTGAAGGATGATTATTCATTTTGATTGTTTCGAAAACTATCAGAAATATTTATTTCGTTTCCATATCAGAGTTAGAGAACACATCTCATATTCAGGTAGTTAATAAGTACCTATGTTGGCCTGATTTGCATAGCAACCTATATACAATCTAAAAATGATAAGATATTGTTTGGAATTTTCTAGCAACGATCTCATATATGGGTTACTATAATTGTATGAAACAGTTTGGTAAATAGTTGAGGTAGTATCCCATATATGAGTAACTGATTGTATGAAACAGTTGAGTAAATATTTGAGGTACTACCTCATATGAGTAACTAATTGTTAGAAATAGTTGAGAAAGCAGACGGAGTAGTGCCTCATATATATGAGTAACTGATTGTACGAAATAGTTGAGTAAATATTTGAGGTAGTACCTCATATATGAGTAACTGATTGTAAGAAGCACTGAGTAACTTTGGAGGTAGTACCTCATAGAGTAACTAATTGTTAGAAATAGTTGATTAAGCATATGGGGTAGTACCTCATATATGAGTGCCTGGTTGTAAGAAATAGTTGAGTAAATATTTGAGGTAGTACCTCATATGTGAGTAACTAATTTTAAGAAGCACTGAGTAACTTTTGAGGTAGTACCGGTACCTTATAGAGTAACTAATTGTAAGAAATAGTTGATTAAGCATATGTGGTAGTACCTCATATATGAGTGCCTGGTTGTAAGAAATAGTTGAGTAAATATTTGAGGTAGTACCTCATATGTGAGTAACTAATTGTAAGAATTATTTGAGTAGGTACTTGAGGTAGTACCGCACTAATTATAAGAAGCAGTATAGGCATAGTCTGAGATGACAGTGGCAAATTTCGTGTACCTTACACTGAGAGCTTTATCCGTTATAAGGCAGTCTACATGCACAACGCTATATGAAAGCAGTTTCATTGGAACCTATTGAGACATGTTTCTGGAGCATCTAATATTTGTTTATCAGAAGATATGATGAGGATTAAACGATTTCCAGAATACTTTCGATAAAAACCAAGGGCGTAGGAACCGGTGGGGCTGGGGGGGGGGGGGGCCCCCCCCCCCCCCCCCCCCCCCCAGTGAAAAATATGGTGGGGCGGAAGTATCATGCCGCCCCCCCGCTCCGCAAGTCAGAAAACCCCTTTTTCATTTCCAAATGAGAAAAAAATCTCATTTGGAGCACCAAATTGCATCTAAGGCCAGGTGAAAATGCAAAATTATTTACAAAATGGTGTTGAAGTGTGCTATATTGCACCAAATTGCATCTGAGGCCACCTGGAAATGCCAAAAAAATCCAAAAAAAGACCCCTTCCCCAGGCCCATCAGTCTTCAGCCCCCCCACTCAAAAGTACCTTCCTACGCCACTGATAAAAACCCTTTGCTATCAGCAAGTCAGTGAAAGTTTGTTTCATATAACCACAAACAATTTCATGTAACCGCGTTTCATCCTATTTTGCATCACCTTGAGGCGGAATATTTCGTTGCTTGTCACGTAGAAAGCAATGAACAGTGGCAGGATACCTGATTACAGGGTGTAAGAGATGAAACCAAAATATGAAAAAAAGAAAATTTTTGAAAATTGTGAGCAGAACTCCCAGTGGGGAGTATGGTATTCCCCATGGTCAACAATTGCCTTGGCCTTGCTTACGATAATCAACATTGTTGAACGTATCATGTATAGTACGTAATTGCCATCCGAATAACACGAGTCAAGGTGTGTACAAATACCGAGGAACAGTCAACACGACAGGGTAGTAGACTATATACTTCCATATATAAACTGTGTGTGTATAAAACTATATTATTACACAGTAAGGTATAGGCCCATACGTTGAAATGTATATGTACATGGAGTTATTCAAAGCAATCTCTGAGAACTGTGTGTAATAGTATTGCGTATACTAT
This sequence comes from Apostichopus californicus, assembly GCA_020650975.1. Lineage (NCBI taxonomy): Eukaryota > Metazoa > Echinodermata > Holothuroidea > Aspidochirotida > Stichopodidae > Apostichopus > Apostichopus californicus. The sequence continues at coordinate 4,012 of JAIPMN010009082.1, read as the reverse complement.
TTACTGTAGGTCGATATGTTAGAATTAACTATATGGTCAATGTAAATTAAAGAGAGTAGCAATATCATATGTAAATAAAAGATATATAAACAACACGATGTTAAAACGAATATCTACAAACATTATTAGAAAATTATGTCCCTTAACTCCCGATACCAATGTATGATTGTAAGGACAGACGTTTTCCGTAGTTAGAAATAAAACCGTTCTTTTAAAAAAATTATTACTGTTATTCAAATTCTCTCAAGATAATTATTCAAACTTCAACATACTATAGCATGTTCGCTGGGAACCTGTTACCTGTTCAAAGTCTGTCAGATTTTAGCCAAATATTGAAAATGATTCTTCTTATATAAACTTGACCAATGGCGTGCGCAAGTGAGGGAATACCCCCCCCCCCTCCTCCCGACCGTCAGTGATATTCAAAATGTCCCCGAGTACGAGTACAAATTCACAAGAGGGAGTATGCGTAAAGGTATACCCATGCCAGGGCACTACACAAGTCTGCTGCATAAAGAAATATTACGTTTACTTATACCACAGTATAGTTTGCCACAGAGACACTCCCTGTAAAGAAGAGATCCAACTCCCACCCTCATTAAGGGTCATCGGCTCCCCCCCCCCCCAATTTAGCATGCTAAAAATTGCGAGAAATCTGTCAAAGTATTTCGCTAGGGCTCGGGTCCTAAACATTATTTCCAGATATATAGAGGAGGGTCCATGTCTGATAAGGCAAAACGTTTTCAGGGTGACAATAAAGTGCTTGTTGAAATCTGAGTATTGGTGACCAATGTCCAGCATATTTGTTGAGCTATAACTGAGGACACGTTAGTTCAAAGATACATCGGTAACAAGCATGCCTCGACTGTTTAACACCGGGGCCTGACAGTAAAGATTGTAAACAGACTGCCGTTAAGATAGTAATGATGAACTGCGCATTACATTCATGAATTAATCATCCGATGAAAAAATTTACAACGAAAATGGAAAACAAAATCGACCTCGAAGAATGAGTGAGTGATACTTTATTCCTTGTCAGCTATGTAGGTGAAGATGTTGTCATACGCGTATCACATAATATGTGACCGTTCGTGCGTTATCTGTTTGATCAAATCATAGAATGTTATTTACTTACACTGTCTTTCCACGATCCAGCATAGGCCTACATATGCCCGGTATACTATTATGTTTACCGAATACCGGACTGCCTTACAGTGCAATAGGGTGATACCATTACTTACTGTCGCGTTGTACAGACTAAACCATTCAATGTCAAGTTTCGTAAATGTATTTACAAAGGAAGGAAAGAAAAAGGAACTAGGCCTACTCAGGCTTGTCAAGCAAGTTAACTGAAGTTTACGTCGCCCCTCTTTCGTGACAAGATCACAAGAAATGGAAAACCATATGTTACTTCAGAAGAGATGGATTACAAATATTGGGTAAAGATGTTGACAGCACCATGGAACGATTATCCAACATATGGCCGGCCACAAAGGCCATTATAGTTTGACAAATATTTCGATCTAGATCTTAAATATACTCATTCTTTGATTATACATTCTTCATTTTACTTTGCTACTCCTCTCCACCCGATCGTGCAGTCATGACTAGTATCATATAAATCATATATCTCTCTGTCACACCTAAGATATTAGCAAGAGTATCATTGTGTATACTGTTATATCCTTTTCATCACTTTTGGTCCTATTGGCGTTCCATAATCAGTATGACTGAAAAGTTGGAGGAAGGCGGTGTGGTAATGGATTGTAGTTGACAAATCTTTTTGTTGATACATTTTTATGTCCGTTTTGGTAACTCGAGGCTATCATGCGTTTACTGCAGATGCATAGTGACCCCCCCTTTTTTTTTACTCTGCAACCCTTCCCTTCCTCGTCAGCGTAAATAAATCACTCAAAAGTAGGTCAAGATATATAGGCTATTGTGAATGATATTCCTACATAACCAGGTAAATTGACTGCATGGTGTTCTGTGGTTTTCTTCAGTATTTCACACTGCGTTTGCAAGTTAGTTCGATCTGATCACAACCGGCTAAGCGTCAAGCTGAATTTTCCTCTTAATTAGTACATACCCCCTCCCCACCCTCCTCATATATACACACACACTCACAACCACACTTGCATGCATCGTTATATCACTGTCACCCTCTTCCCGGTACTTCCCCATTTTGTCTTTCATTTTTCTTTGTTCTTTTGCTTAAATCAAAGTATGAAACCGAAGGAACTTCTTCACGGATTCACACATTCCACTTTTCGTGAAGAATGTGCCTCAAAGGCATGTTTCAGTGTTCCATTACATATTTAGTACAGAAGCCTATCCAATCAGCCTAACGTGTTGCTTATAACTGTACTCCATCGCTGTTACGATGAAGACGATATAGTGTGTTAACATCCCTCGTCGTGTAATACGATATTTTGATAAGTACCAGGCGAACTTCAAATGGAAATAATTAAACCTTTATTTGATGTTTTGAAGAGTTTGGACAATTTCCGTCATAAACTTGTCACTCAACTTTGGAAACGTTTATAATGGACATCGGGTTATAAGTGACCGGAAAATAAGACACCTTGACGGAAAATAGCAGAAATCTTTATACCCTTGTGACCTACGTCACAAATGTCACATATCGCAGGGTTAAAGGTGAACTCAAGGTGATTCGACAACTAGCCATGCACCGTCCGACCCCTGCAGTGATGTAGGCTTTGATTACAAGCAGATTTCGAAATGTTAGAAACATGTTTTTTCTCAAATTTAGGAAATCTTTGAGAGAAGAAAAAAAAAACCCCCGAAGACTGCAGTTTAATTTAGTTCATATTTTTTTTATTGGTCATGTTTGCGATTATGTAGTTTGTAGTCATGGAGGATTGGTTCCCGTTGATTTCGGAAAACTTTCAAGTTCGGCATTTTGGATTAGATCAAGTATCTGTTTGTCAGCTTTGTAGTTCAAACGCTAAGATACACGGTAGGCCCCAAGGCCTATACAGTATATCGATCGCACAACCTTTAACCTAATCATGCAGTAGTGTGATATATCTATTCCCTTTCAAAGTTACTCGAGATGCACTACTCACGTAACATCGTCATGGTCGGTTACAGTCTCGATGCAAAGGTTATTGGGTTGGGGGTGGATCATTTTTTTTCGTGCAAAGGCTCTATCTTGGTTAAACATTCTTAAGAAAACACTGGGAACCCACATTATTGATATTGTTTTGGGTGGTTGGGGATGGGGGGGGGGGGG
>JAIPMN010009080.1:0-33661 GCA_020650975.1 Apostichopus californicus | reverse complement strand
TGCCAGCTGGCAAATTGTTCACTGTACTTGCCATATTTCGTCAGTCAACAATGAATGTTTTACAAACTTATCAATTTAATACAAAGGAATTATATTTATTTCCTTAAAAGTTGATTTGAAATGAATGGCTATTTATTATGGTTTTACTTGCAAAATTAGCTCACCATGCATGGTTGAAACTGGAATAGATGTAAAAACAAATGTTAATCATAATAATGCGTGCATTATGTTGTTTGTGTGAGTATTTGTTGACGCAGCATCACCCTGATAAAGTTTACGATGCGGATTAGTTTGTTGACTCGCAAAAGTTAATCCTATTCTTCAAAATAAAATATTACTCTGTGAGTAACATGTGCCATCTTCTCATTCCAGAAATATCCTTTAGTTGATAACTAAATATAAAGAAGTTGGCGACTGAAACTGTGCCCTTCTTTTGGTGACCGATCAAATACGTAAAATTTTAGTAGGGTTTGTGTGGATCCACTTTGTTGGAAACTTTTGAAGTAACTTTGTGGTTTGCCTATGCATATCAAACTCACAAGTCCCATTACTGCCTCTCCATGTATAAACCCTTTCAGGGTGAACCTTACGAAGCCAGGGCCCTCTGGATGGGCTTGGAGCCCTTAAGGGAGGCCGTGTCACAACAGAAACGTCCACTCCTTCCGGTCCTTTGAATGTTTTGTTAATAGCTCGCAATACAACACAAACAAGTAAAAAAGCGTTTCTCTTTGGTGAAAACGCATTCGGAAGACTTTGAAAAGCCCTCTGCCGGGGCACAAAGAGAATAAATTGCTCGCTGGCCGCGAGGTTAGCCTAACTGTGCTGAACCCATCCAAAAGGACTCCATGTTACAATTAACTAACTCCCCCACCCACCCCCCCCCCAAAAAAAAACACACACCCTTTGAGAAGCATATCGTCCCAAATGAATCAAGCTAATTCATTTAATCTTCTAGAGATACATTTCACGAATACCTAAACGGTGCCGGAATATATCCCTGCTACAATCATTTAATCTATTGAATTCTTTATATTCCATACCTTGTATGAAAAGAAAGTGCAACTAAGGTCTCAGCAAGTAACATGTGGTTGATTTTCCATTTTTAAATTTTGTTTTAATTTATAAAGCAACCAGGCGTTCTCTGAATAGTCATGGCGATTGCAACGAAGTTTTGGGCGATAGAATTTTTCACCAACTTTTAATTGGGTGCCATTTGTCTATGCCAACCCCTGGGGTTCGAGGCAGAAATCCCGGCGGTGGGAAGTTGAATGCATAAAGAATATATTTCCTGAAAGAATATGTTTCGTTTATTTGATGGATGATTGCACTATGATTTGTCACAAGCTGGAACACCCACATTAAAATGACCAAAATTATGAAGTCAATCATAATTTCACATGAGATTGTAAGTTTATATCACTATGTTTGCAAATATTTATCATTGTTGATTTTAGAATATCGCCACCTATTTATCTCAATGACTGTATTCTATGCACATCGTGAAGTAGCCTACCATTGTTATTCTACATAACTTTAGCTTAGGCCTAGCTGTACGTGAATTACTAGCTTTCACGGTGCGTTGTTCATAGGGTCCTATTGTAAGTGGATATTTTGTCTGTTTGGACATATCATAATCAGTAATGGTTGATTAATTGTTAGCTGTTCATGTCATTGTATTATTCTCATTCATGCAATCCCGATAAAATTAGCGAACTGTCCCATCGAGCTTCAGATGGACACTAGTGTGTGCCCTTCATAGCTTGTGTAGCCTAACGCTAAGTTTTAAGTAAATGTTATAAAGGCTAGGCTGAGCCTAAGCCTTACATTAGTTGCATGATTACATTATTAAACCTACGTTTTTGCTGTTATATAAGTTCCTAGCCTAAGGTAGTCTACACCGTTTGCAACAACCCTAAGCATTGTCTGTTAAGTGTTGGGCTAGGCTTGATTGAAGAGTAAATTTGGCTAGGCCTAGGCCACATTAACACTAGCAGTAACACCAGGATAACATAAAAGTTAAAATCACAACTTACAAGAATGCAAATGGTCAGTTTCTTCTTTGTCAAACTTGATCAGTGAACCAGGAAGAAAAATACTTATCCATGCAACAAAATTTTCAGAAATTTCCATCAATTTTGGTTCAGAGTAAAACCATAGCCGCTTGATTTAACTGTTGGTTTTCTAAATACATCACAGGAATGAACTTGCCACAAATTTTGGTGTTATTTAGACCCTGTCATCCTTAATTCTTACCTATCATCAGAAGTTTATGCTAAATGATTCTCTCACTAGTGTCAAGATTACAATCCCAGTCAAAAATCAGAATTCATGTTGAATATTTGTTAAACAACTACAGGGATAATTCCAATTGGCATTGTGAGCATCAGTAAGGTTATTGGAGTTGTCAATTTTTGGTTCAGTAGTATTAGTAACTGTATAACTACCCAGCTAAGTATGCAGGTCTTGTAGTCTATAATTTACCTAACTTTATCATTGTAATTCCAATAGGGTTATGACATGTCAAATCACTCATTGTTGGATTATATTTTTAGACTTAATAATGCTTATTGTTTAAGACATTTTTCACATGGTGGCAATTTTGACCACCCGTCCATTGATTCAATTTCACTAACAGCAGACACATACATTGATTGCTGGCAGTACTATTTTGTGTTACGTAGCTTTAAGTATTTGATGGTGAGCAATACAACCCGTTCTGACACGTTATCAAGCTGTAAAATTTGTGAAAATTCTTCAAATGAGATTTCTATTGAATTAGAAAACCGTTCCAACATCAAACATACTGTAGTGTGCAGAACTCTTAAAAGCTAAAACAGGTCACAGAATTAATTTTAAAAGATGGGCATTTCCATGAAAAATTGGTCATGGGCTCAACAAACAACATCGTAGACCCTGCCATTAATTATGAAGGAGTGTTATTACTTAGAGAAGTGGTTAGTACTTCATAGACTGTGACTATGTAAAGAGCATGCCTCATAAAACTAATATTGTATTGAATAAATGCCCTTCTTTGTTTCTTTTACTAGCTTGATAACTGATGCAGATGTGACAGTCTGGATAAACAATTGATAATGCATTATAATTAATTCTAAGTTTAACGTTATTATATTTGCCTTCTGTTACTGTTACTTGTCATTAAGCCTTTGAAGAAGATCCTGCTAGGATCGAAACGTCAGGCCAACTTACTTTTACACATTCTCCTACACAGGCTCTCTAGTGGATAAGCAGTTTGCTAACAGTTTTGTTTTATTTTGTTATTGATTTCACATAGATTCACCATGCAGAACATCACCAGAGTGGCACCATGTGCCAAGACACTAATCAGCCACAGTTTAAGAAGAAATATAGGTGTTACAAGTGTTGCCATGGCTAAAACAAATGCTCCTACAGATAGCGTACAGAAGCTCTATGTTGACAAGATTAGGGAATATGCAAAATTGTAAGTATGCAGTACAGAGGTTCATTAACGTTAATCAGATTGTTGTATCAGACCCTGGGGCAGTGATGGTATTTTAACATCTATTTATAGGATACTCTAGTATACAGAAATGCTATGTGGAGAAGATCAGGAAACAAGCAAAAGTGTAAGTGTGCAGTGCAGAGGTTGATTTAACGTTTTTCAAAATGAGTGTTATGAGACCTTGTAGCAATGATGGTAGTTAAGCTTGTCTCTATAAATAATATAGCATTCAGAAATGTTCTGTGGAGAACATCAGGGAAGAAGCAAAAATGTAAGTAAGCAGTGCAGAAGTTCTTTTAACATTTTCAATATTTGTGTATAAGACCTCTTGGCAGTTTAAGCATGTATCTGTAGGATATAGCAAACAGAAATGCTATTTGGAAAGATCAAGGAATAGTGTTCATAACTGAAAGTGAACTGTTCAGGGGTCTCTGTCCATCAGGTAGAAGTTATATGAGACCTTGTAGTTTGGACCTGTGGTATTTTGGTATACATATCTATTAGACTTGTAGTTGAGTACAGCAACATAAGTACAAGTAGAGGTTCCCTTGGCATAGATTAGAGTACAGGCACAAGGCACTAAGAGAGAGAAAAAATAAATGAATCCTTAAGTATGAGGTAAATACTAGATTTCCAAAATACCTCAGTACAATTATGAGTACAAGCCATGAAGGCAAGTATGTGTACAGGACTTTATATGATGGAGTAGAAGTACCGACTCGCTGCAAAGTCTGTAGGATATTAAAGCATACAGAAATGCAAGTCATGGTGTATACAGTATGCATAATTGTGATTCTATGATATTCACAGATTGTTTGAGATTTTTTAGACAGTAGATTATATTACTGTAAATTGTAAAGAACCCCAATGTGGACAAAAGCAGCTAATACTGTATGCTAAATCATACTGCATATATGCGTTTCATTTTGTTACTTAACCATGATATTTTAAAGGTTTTTTGAGATCTGGTTAGGATCCCATCAGACTGAGGAGTATCCAGGTACTGCAGTTGTAAACATTACACAAGCTTGGTCTGCTTGAGGTAAAACAATCAACACATTCAGCAATTATGTATATTGATATATATTGATTTATATTTTTGTTTGACATTCTGACATTTGTTTTCCCTGTAGGAGTGCTTCTGGTAAAATTCAGATGGATGCACAGAGCCAAAAAGATTTTGAAGCTGAATCGGCGAAGTTAAAAAAGCTATATGGAGGAGGAGACTTAACAAAATTTCCAGAATTTCAGTTCAAAGGTGAGATTTCACGTAAATTGTGTTTAAATCCCGAAGTCACTTTAGTAAAGGCAGTTAGGCCGTCCAAAAAAAACCTCATTTTACTTCTTTGTCCCATTTCCTCCATTTTCTTTTCAAAATATCTACTCCTTCTTACTGTTTGCTTTGTTCTCTACCATTATATTATTTCAAAATCCAGCGAATTGCTGAGAAAGTGTGTTTTAAATATCACATGTGTGCGTGATAATGAAAGTTGCAAAATACAGAACATTAATCTGCTTAAATTGTGAGCTTTGTGTGTAGCATTTGGGCCAGCTTGCATCTGGGAGGCCATACCAGATCAAGTTTGCTTTGGGTGTACGTATAAAGTATACCTACTTTTAAACGAAAGACCCTAACACTATGTGTGGGTCTGTTAGCCTTTCATATCTGTGTGTGGCAGTGGAAAAAAATCTTTTCTCTACTGTATTGTAACCCTCCATTCATGCATGTTTTGGAAAGCAAAAACAAAAAGGGAAAGAGCTTCCCTTATTTCTAAAGGAGGACTTAGTTAATATATATGTTAATGCTCATTGTCTTTTTATTTATATATATTTATTTATCCATATTTTTCAGAAATTGACTTTGAGGCCAAGAAGGATGCCTAAACTGCCTCAGGATGGAGGAAGGATGTGATCAATATTCATGGACACTTTTAAAATCTAAATCTAGGTTGAAAAGAGAGAAAAAAAATACCAAATGTCTAAATATAGTTTGTTGAGTTCTCTCTTTTACTCACCACGCCTGGCCGAGAAGAATGACAAGATTGAGAATAGAGTGCACAACGATCGAAACACCTGACCTGTATGACCCCTGACCTGTACCTAGCTACTGAAGATCAAGAAGTTTATAGTAAAGGAGTTCCAATTTGAAGAACAAAAAATGATGACAAGAACTTTTGATATAGGCTGCATTAAGATTGTACAAAAGCTAAGATCATACCTTGCTGGAGCATTATCTTCTTATGTTAATGATTAATATGGAGAATGTACTTGTACGAGGTGCTGTTGTCATGTCTAGTATCGACAACCAGAGACATACAGATCCAGTTGGGATTTTTTGTTTGTATGAATGATATTTTCCTATCTTGCTTCAAAGAACCTGTACTGACAGTTTGAACAGTATAAATATTGTTGTTGTTTATATTTGATAACAGTACAGATGGGTATTAGCATTGAAGAATTGTCCTAACTGGCAGAATTAGAGCATCATTCAGTAATTGCCTTTCCCTTTCTTTAAACTCATTTGTGTATAGGAAAAGTTGGTGGTGACAATGTCAATATTTACCATAATAGGAAACTTCTTGGACAGATTGCAAACACTTTATTGTAGCTTCAGTTGATGAATAAAAGAGAGAATAAAAGTCTGTCTGGGTTGTCTATTCTTTAGGATGTGTGTTTAAACTATTATTCCTTACACTCATTCAAGTGCCAGCCAGGATGTACCAGTTGATGAATCAGTGTGACCAATAGGTCTGTCAACAAGACTAATTATAGCAGTTGCAGCATCAACCCAATATATCTGTAGGATCAGCCAACTTCATCTGCTTCAGTCCACCTACAAGATCAGTGTAGTCTATCTGTAGGATCAGTCCAATCCATCTACAGGATCAGTCCAATCCATCTGCAGGATCAGTGTAGTCTATCCGCAGGATCAGTGCAGTCTATCTGCAGGATCAGTGTAGTCTATCTGCAGGATCAGTGCAGTCTGTCTGCAGGATCAGTGCAGTATATCTGCAGGTTCATGCATTCTACCTGCAGGATCATACAGAGTCTACCTGCAGGATCATACAGAGTCTACCTGCAGGATCAGTCCAATCAAGCTGCAGGATCAGTCCAATCCATCTGCAGAATCAGTGTAGTGCATCTGCAGGATCAGTACAGTCCAATGCAGTTCACCTACAATATCAGTGTAGTCTATCTGCAAGATCAGTGCAATCCATCGACAGGATCAGTGCAGTCCATCTGGAGGATCAGTCCAGTATATCTGCAGGATCCGTTTTGGAGGACAGTGGGACATATTTTCATCAAACATGACACTAAGTCTCCAATACCCGTATGTCGTAGGGGGGAAGGGAACCTCCAGAATGGTACCTTTGTAACAGTGCAATCTTAAAGTACACTTAAAAGTGAAACACAGTTTTGATGCTTTCATATGTGTTTGTTCCAGTGACAGAGAGTGTGATGCCTGCAGGAACATTCCAGTATCAAGAGACAATAGCTGTTTCCTTTGTAATGTAACACAAAGGATGAATTATAAATCTGAAGTTTAGTCTTGATATAGTTCTAGGCTTAAAAGAAAAGTCAGTAATCTTACTATAGTTAATCTGGTCTTCAAGATAACCTCTTTTTAAATATATTAAACATTTGTCAAGCTCGTTTAAGGCTAAATTGAAGACGATGTCAACAACTCGGTGCAGACCTAAATTTTGATGTTGATCCATTGTTTTATAAATTCTAAGAATTCAACCAAAACAATTTCTTTTTAGATAAACTTTAAACCACAAAGCATCCTTGTATGACACTCATCCCCATTTGTCCTTGACAATTGTACCACAGCCAACCCCCCACCCCCCCCCTTACAAAATAAACATGACAATTCTCAAATTTGATTTTGGATATCCATACTACAGATTTCCAGTGCTGGTAAACAGATTTTCGTCAAGTTCAAAGTCGCATTGTATGTAACTAAAAATTAAAATATTTACACTATTTTCATAAAAGTTCATCTATTATTAAATAGGGACCTATTATAAGATTTTTATTGACTAGCAGGTAACCAGAAGGGTGCCACTGACCCCACACATGGTTTGGAAACAAAAAAGAACACGATTTTGGCCAAACTTTCGAATATTAAGTCATGATTTTGGAGCAAAAAATATCAGTTTTAGTACAGCGAAGAAGTAACCCCATGAGGGAAGAAGGTTGGATTCCACTGATGTATAACTTCTGTTTTCACAAGTTAAAATTCTACATTTATTTATTATACAGAAAAATTAAATTGATAACCTGTCGGCTATTCAAATTAGTGTGAAGATCTTATGGATAGGCCAACGGGGAAATTATGTGGACCATGAAACCTAAGAGGGGGGGAATGGAAAATCGCCTAGTATGACTAACTCAGTTTATTTTTAGGAAAAAACTCAAGACAAATACCAAACAAAAGACAAACAATTGGATATATTTTTCATGGATACTCATTTACATTTTAATATTTCCATCAGGTAAATTTGATACAACCCCAATCATATACAACATACAAAAAGCTGCAAAAACTTTTTTAACTTTTTTTTTATTAAATATTTTACATACTTTTGCTCAAACTCTACTTTTTTTTAATCAAGCAAATACAAAAAGAAAAAAAATATAATGAACAAAGACAAACACTTTTTCTTTCAAAAACAGAATGCACAAAAGCAATAATTAAATAAGAGATTGTGCATAAACTTGTGCTGTAGAATTTAAAAACATTTCTCTTTTAATATAACCCTATACGTATATATCATAAATGCAGGTAGAAATAATCGGTAGGTGACAAGTGCTTAATAATATAATATCAGTTTATAAAAGTTTTATAACTTTTCTTTGGATAGCATCTGACTAGATATATATTGGAAGCATAACCTTGCTTGATAGAAAGCAAAGTAGAAATTATTCATATATTTGGCATTCCAGTATCTTCAAATAGCTAGGACACCCCATTCACTAGGACACCACACCCCTCGTAAAGATGACATGGCAGAATATCATGTTGTTAAGTTTTTTTTTACAGATAATACCACACTTTAGTTTCAAAGTATTCTGTCCCATTGCGATTCCTTTCCAGCATTGCTGGTGTTTGGTTATTTGGTCACTCAGGACCGCAACTATTTTAATTCAGTTTTTCTCAATTATTTGGACTTCCATGGAATTTTTTAACAAGGCAGTGTCTGTAACAAATGGTTTCATCCTTTCCTAACTGGGAATAACAAAAAAATCTGCCCCCCCCACCCTAGAACATTTGTTTGAAATAATTTTGCAATTTGTGACCAATTTTCTCATGGTTTACAATACAAGACTTAAAATAAGAGTAAAGGCCAGCCCACTCTGTTATCTTTTCTCACAGAAAAAACAAAACAAAAAATCTCCCAAAGGCCCACCCTTGCTTGATCCTCAGTTCATTCATACTTAGTAAAGATTCCTAAATCCTATTGGTCCATTCAGGTCAGCTGACCGTGGTTAATCCTGTGAGTAACGCACGGTAAAATTACGGGGCATCACTTTAATAAATCTTTGGTTATATGTAACCAAAAATGTTTTGTTTTATGATTTTTCCCCCACACAAATGGTAGTGTATGAATGAACGGGGTTAATCAACGGTCTAGCGTGCATTACTCACATGATTAATGCACTCCGGGTGTTAATGCTATCGCTGGATGCACTCGGGCTCCGCCCTAGTGCATCGCTTGCATTATCCCCCGATCGTGCATTAATCCTGTGAGTAATGCACGCTAGACCGTTGATTAACCCCTTATTTACTTCATCAACATAACAGGTAATTATTACATTGCTCCCTAAATTAAGAATGCGGCAAAAAGGGGAACAACCTCTCCAGTATGGGTAGCACTCATTTATAATTATTTCATCTTTCAAACTACATCTAAATGTGTAGCGAAGAATTTAAATATGTTCAGGGTTTCATATATTTTACCATATTTTGAGGGTATTACTGCATTCCTTTTAATCTTGTGAAATCAGTGGATATGGATAAATTAAAGCATATTCATTCCTCTACTACACACTTTTCGACTAGCCCAGTCTGTAAAACAAGCATCATTGCAAAGCGCATCTTTTCTCTACAATTTAAGACTACCGCAAGTTCAACGTTTTAATTATTATCACGCTCAATAATCGCCTACCGTTATCAATAAGTAGAACTTTACTTAGATCACCGTTTAAAATCTGATCTTGGCGAGCAGGAACCCATTTCAGTACGACTTCTTAAAAGCAGGAAGCATATGGAATATAATGATACTTGGGTGTAATACAAACAATATTTAACTTGCTCTGCTCTCTTCCCCCAACAAAGCAAAACAATATAGACAACGTAATCACTCTTTTATTGTATTTTTGGTATTTTTGGTCTTTTTCTTGTCAAAATCTAAGATGAACTGTGTGAAAGAGACATCAGTTGTGCGTATTACACGATAAAACATTGCTCTACGCACCTATACCCCCTCTCATCAAGGCAACGATTTAAAATTTAAAAAAGTGACATCAAAGTGCATCAAAGGAACCGTGCAAAACTATGCAAGAAGCACTTGCAAAATGACTCGACTAAAAGAGGCGTGTTACATACATATCAAAAACAAATAAACAGATGGAACATATTAAAATAACTTGTCTTTTAAAATATTATTTGTTGGTAATGGCAAGTGAAGAAATAACTTTTATTTTTTCTCTCTCTTCTCTTAAAATTTCTCTACAAACGCTTCACAAAAATATAGTTAATACAGGCAACGGCAGCATAACATTATTTGTTTTTTTTTCATCTTGTCCGTTCGTCGTTCACACTTTTAATACTGCTTTCTATCGTTAAAGACGCTCTCATCATCCCAAGACTACGAGTTAAAGTTATCTCACCCTTAACACTAGGCTTTACTAAACGGAGAGGAAAAGAAGAGTGATTTATGTATCCTAACATACACGGTTAACACAGTACAACATACTTTGATCCAGCCTACACTGATCTTGATAGAAAAAAAGAAAAAAAATGTGAAAACCGTCTTTTTCAACAAAAGCGGCCATTTGTAGCTAAACGTGGAATTGACAGATTCTCAAGGCTGTCAGATGAAAGAAACATAATGAGGCAGGGTGAAAGGTCATTTTGAACATAGCCTGCACATTAACTTTGTAAAAGAAATTTCTCGTTTTCTAAGTTTCATTTAAAAGAAGTTTATAATGGTCCCTGGTGTGACCAGATGCATTCTCCTCACAAATTTAAAGACAACTAAAACACTTAACATGATAGTAAACACAGTTAATATGCTGTCATGAGTATTTTGAAATTCCTTTTTCATGAAATAAAAGGTATGCTTTGCTTGATATGGCTACGAAAATATGCTAGAAAGAATATTAACAGCACAAGCACTGCCTTTCAATGTTTTCATGTCCCAATAGTACAGACATCTTGGTCAGAAGTCACTATAAACTTTTATTTATCGCAAAGAGCCTCTTCACAAAATGTTATGAAGAGGTAGCCAGCTTCACTTGTGTCTTAACTAAACTAGGATTTTATTTTATATACAGATATATTTTTTTTGTCACTTGTCAACCCAATCTTTGATTAATGTCACATTTAAGCACTCTACATTACTTGTGTAACTCTGTTCAATTAGAAAAAAAGATTTTAAATGTGCTATGTTTGTACCTCCTTCTCTTCCAACCGACAACCCCCCCCCCCTCCCCAAGCACCCTCCCCCAAAATCAATTGATGAAAATTACATTTTCATTCAACTAGTATAAAAAACAGAAGCTCAAAATGCACGGCTGAAGTAGATTTCACATGTTAACAGTGACAGGATACACATGTAATAGGCGCAGATGCAATTGAAATCCCCACTTTTTCCTACATGCACCACTTTAAGTAACTGTGATTTCTGACTAGTATATAATAACACTACGTTAGGAACTCAAAGTTACTCAGAGTGCTGCTGTTAGGAGGAAGGTGATGGATTAATAAATAATTATCTTTGGTCAACAGCACGTTCTGTAACATGTATATATACCCATGTGATCTACATCAAATATTTAATTTCACTTGGCATATGTACAGGCGAACAAAAAATTCAAAAAAAGTCACAAAAAATCAAAATGGGAGAGAGAAAAAGAATGATTCAATCCTGTTTTGTGATGTATTTTCAAAGAGACATTTTTATAAAGGAAGGAAAATGAAATCAAAAATTTAAACAGAATAACGGAAAACATTGGATTTAAATAACATTTCGCTTGCATAACTCTTCCTTTTATCTGCCAAAACTTGAAAATGAGAAACAAGAAACTTCAATATATATATGTGTTGTCCTATGCAGATGCCGACAGCGTAGGGGAGGTACCAGGGGTGGGGGGAGGAGGGGGCTTTAGATGAATACATCATTGCACAAAGACGAAAGGTTCAGACCTGGCTACCTGGAAAAGAGAAAAGAAAAGAAAAGGAATTTACGACTTGGATTCACATTTGTCTTGTCTACGGTGAAAGTAAAGATTAGATTCACACTTATTTTAAGTTAATTTCACAAATACTTGAATTTTCAAATAAAAACAATTTCACAAGTTATCAAATAATTTCCATACAATACTTCGTCCAAAATTTAGGGTCCAGCCTCAGGGTTTGAAATACATCAAAGCATTGCATGGCAGATGTTTCACTGGCAACCTTATTCTTCCCTTGAACTACCCCAGCCACCCTTCCCCTCACCTTACTTGCAATGAACCAGTTTTGTTATTTTTCACAACAGCTCTGTCATAGGTTATAGTAACTTCTGAATTTGAAAGTATTAGCATTGCTTTCATCGTCCATTCTCCAACCCAACCCCCCCCCACCCCTACCCCCCAAATCCCCTTATGCTAGTTGCAAACGAGACATGCTCTGAAGCTTTTCAAACATTTATGTTAAATATATTGTTGTGAATATGTTCTCAAAGTGTGAACTCAATAATTCAAATATTCCAGAGAGAGTTTTCAAAACATTTTATTCTAGGGCTGAATGTGAGCCACAGGACACTACCAAGTTTGAACGACCATTGGATTGGCAGAAATCACAAATCTGCCTGATTTGATATGCACGAGACATTCAGTGATCAAAAGGATAAATATATACGCCAAGACAAGAAACTGACGGTATCGTTGTTGTATCTAGCTCTGTTTACTTGTTTCACCCACTCACCTACTTGTATACCATTACCAATGGTGACCATTGGAAGACTGTTGGTAGGGTGCGTAGGGTACCCATTAAGGAATCTCTCGCCCTCCTCTGACCCCTCAGAGGCCTCGTCTTCTGCGCAGCTTCCACCGATTGAGAGACCGGAAGCCATTAGTGAACCTGGATATGGGGAAAGAAAGAGAGAGAATTGTTTCATTTAAAAGAGTTTATTGCTTAGTTTTGAATTTGTACATCCCCATGCAAAAAGAAGATAAATTAACAAGGTAATTATGCTTCTGTGATTTTTTCTATACCTTTTGATGACCAAAAAGATGCTTTATCACATCTATTTGTATTGACCTGCCAACTTCTGGCAATTTTATAAGCAAATCCTTAAAAAATTAATTCTCAAATTACACTAAAATAAAATAAAAGTTACTCAATGCGTTCCATTCATTTAAAATGAACAACAAATTTCACCAACCCACAAAAAATGTTTTCGCAAAGATGTCAACCAAATTATAAACCAGACAACTAGCAAAAGAAATTTCATTTTATCCTTTATTGAAACTGATTTTATTTTCTTTCTTTCTTACACCATTGAAACGTTTAATTGAAGATTTGGAAATTTGAGTAAAACTGATTTTTTATTTTTGTTTTAAAAAAAAAAAATTCTAAATTTGATTTCAATTAATTTTTTTATAGAAATTCTTTGAAATGGAGTGTGACTAGTCATACGTAAATGATGACTGCATATCTATCTACAGGGGTAACAAAACTCACCTGTACAGTAGCTACTGCCATCAAAGTCTGTATCTACCTCTCCCCTGACTGTATCTAGATCAGATAGTTCTGATACTGCCGGTATGGATCCGATGCCTTGTTCAGAAATCCCTGCAACAATGGCCAAGATGACAAACAAATTAGATCCACCATTGAGAATGAAAGACATTTTTGAAATGAAGAATGGATCCAAAGATCACTTGGTTCATACTAATTTTTATATTTTTCTTTCTTGGCAGAAGTTTCAAATCATTTCCATGATGTTAATGCATCAGCATAGCTTTTTCTTTTTCAAAGAGGGTGAAGTGGTGGGGTAGATGGGTTGGGGGTGGGTGGCAGTGGGCGATGATTTCGTTTGAGATTATAAATACATGATTGGGGTGGGATCAAAGCTTTGTTTGCTTTTTTCTTTCTTTCTTTTTCAATTCAAGCAAACCTTGCGTTTGTAATGATAACAAGAACAGATATCAAGAGAAAAAACTGCTTGTTACAGAAAGCAGTCTGTAAACTGAAAAACATTCAATAATTTATTTATTGGGATTAAATTCTCCACCTTTGATTGATAAATAGCATATTTTCATTGGTACTTAGCAAAATTTGTTCAAATATATATAAATATGCAAACATGTTGCTTTAAGCCAGAAAGAAGCAAGAGGAATTGTTGGTTTAATGGTATGATGATTCACACTAATTTTGATATTAAGCACCTCTATGGGAGAAGAGGGGGAGGGGGGGGGACGGTGACATGTACATATTTATACCTGGAGTTATCCTTGGTAGCATGGGGTGACCCTCTTCGTTATCTGACGGTGCTTCGCTCTGAGACATCAAGTCATTGTACTGTAAAAGTTCTTGTCCTATTTCAGCGTGCCTTGGATCCTCAAACACCTGTTTCGGTGCTAGATGGTGGCCACCGTTCTCCGACGTGTGGTGGCCGCCGTTCTGCGGGTAGTGGACCCCTTCCTGCGGGTACTGTCCGTTAGGCCTGGCGATGGGCTGAAAAACCCTCCCCGAGGTAGGGTCTATCCTGGTGCCGGGTGGGAGACCCACAGGTCCTCCTCCCCCCCTGTACGCATCGACATGCGGGAAAGTTCTTTGGTTGTAATGCATGGAGGAGGGGTACTGAGGAGGGGGGTAATGCATTGCGGGTAGCGTCATGTTTTCTTGCGTGTTTTGCATGCACTCGTGGCAAGGTACTGGATGTGAAGGAGGAGGAGCAGGGTACTGCTGCTGCTGCTGTTGGTGAGGGTGCTGATGATGGTGCGGATGGCTGTGGTGAGATGACTTACTCCCGTTGGATGACCCTGTGTGGTAGTTATATGGTGGAGCTTGCATATGTGGTGGTACCCTGCTGTCAGTGGGCGGTTCCTCTGGGGGAGGGGGCAGTAAGTCTGACCAGGTGTTTGCTGGCCGCTGCTGGTGCTGTTGTGGCTGCTGTAGACGCTGGGATCTCTTCTTCCTGTGCGGTTTACTTTTGGCTCCTGCGAACAAAGAAAATCGATATAAAAAATAATCAGTTTTGAGCCGAAAATTTACATGGATCGATGAAATTAGGATACTGTATGTATTCAGGTTGGATAAAGATTGATATTCTGGTAGGAATTGGCCAATTACCCGTGATTACGCAAACGAATTCCAACAAAACTAAATTTGTTTATCTGTCGGCCTGCACACTTGACTAATCTCATAATAAGTCCATTCCATTCAGAATTTCATTCTGTTTTCTTTTTACCTCTTCTCTTTTTCAAACAGAGAAACATGTCTAATCAATTTGACAATTCTTGTTATTTTTTCTCTTACAACTTTATACAAAATGTTCATGTTTCTCAACCAAGTGTCCAATGTTTCCATACAGATAATACATGTATTCAATTTATGTTGTACTACAGGAACTTTAATATACATTGCATGAGTGCAGATATGACAAATGCCTTCTGGTCTGTCACGGTATTCAACACTTCAACTTGCTAAACCAATCCATCCACTATTGATTACGCATTTCTTTCTTTTATTATTATCTCTGTTCTTCATTACAGCATGAGTGAACCACATGCCTTGTTGGTTAGACTCACTGCTTGGTTTACTGGCGGTTCCATTGGGGCAGGGTTGTGATCCAGATGTGCCCGAGGAACAGCCTGTGTCGTTGCTACTGCTACCACATGTGCACTTAGGAGCCGTCGCAAAATGAGTCTGGAAAGAATAAAAACAAAATCAATCAATCAATCGATCAATCAATGCAGCTATTTGTGATTGACCGCAGACCTCCAAACCATTGCAGTGTTACTCAAAATAAAATGTACAATCGACCAAACTCACATACCAATCTCTCCTTTTAAGCAATCAAATGATCATTATTGAATAATTCCATTCCACTTACAGGAAAGGAAACATGCCAGCACTTACAGTGTAATAAGGTTTAACTAAATCTTTCATATAACATTAAATATGGACAGAAATTGATTTAAATTTTGCCTTATACCAGCAGTACAAACTCAAGCACATAAATCACCGCAACTTCCACAAGAATACCATTTTTAAAAAATTTCTGTTTAATCAAAACAGGAACAGACCCAGCAAACATGGTAGAAGTATATCACCAGTAAGTTGGTGCCTTGTAACAAAGCCCAAAACTTTTTCAGTTCTGAAGCAGACTTGCGCATAACACACGTCACAGGAAAAGAATGACCAGATTGTTGCACCAGTCCTACCTAGAGGTGGGCTAGGCAGTGTTCTACTTGATCATATTACTTTTTTTGGTGGTAAGCTTCTGGTTGTTGGGGGCAGACAGAATAATGCTTAAGTAAATTATTCACAGAAGGTAAGGAGTTCCCAATGTAAGACAAAAAAAGGAACTTTAATAACAATTTCTGTTCTTAACATTTTCTCCTCATAGGCACAAGGGATCTCAGTAAATTTGAAGTTAAGAACTTCATAAAGTAGAAGGATTTTCTGACTTACATTTTGTGGAGGACACAATTGCGTAGATGCGTACGGCTGAGGGGGTAGCGTGTTGACGGCCGGGTTACTGACGATGGTACACTGGTGCATGGGGAGGGTGTGGGGACAATGTGGGTCCTGGGTAAGGTCCTCTTCATCCACCACTGCGTAGACAGGAGATCGAGCTCTGTGGCCGCTCAGCGTGCTGCTCCCGGAGCTAAGGGTGGCTTGGTTATGCATCCCTCCCTGGGAGGTATACGAAGGATCTGAAACAACAAATTTGTTGATAGATAGATGAAATTTAAAATAATCTGTTTCAAGAATTGAGTGGATGGGATTGTATCATCCAAGTGCTGTATTATCCACAGGGGTTATGGAACAGTCTTATTGTTTGTATGAAATACCAGATGATGTTATTATTAAAGGTATGATTCTGCGGGTATGAGAAAGTTTTTTTTTTAAGGTGTGCCAAGTTTGATAGGATCATGATGATCTGTATAGTACAGAATGTGTTATATCATGACATTACTGAACCAGCTAGATATTGAAAAAGAAATAAATTTAAAATAAGAAATAAATCAAAGTGTGAAACACTCTTGTATAAATCAACAGGAAGATAGGATAATATGAACAATACAAGAGAAGAGAAACTGATTTAACAACAATGACAAGAGGGTTAGAGAAGATTTAAATTTCAAGATTTTTCTGTGATTAATTCTGTGAATGACATGGAATGAAGAAGATATAAAGAATTTATTTTAAAATTCAAGCCATAAGTTCACTTTTGTTTGATACCAAGTTTGTCACAAAGTTAGTAAATTTGCTTCCACACACTGGAAAAATCCTGAGAAATTGATTTTGCATCAATCAAGAGTGATGCTGTTTGCATTTCTGTAATAGAGAGAGCTGTGGTGAAATGGTTAAGGCAGTGGACTTGTGATCTAAGGTTTGCCTCTCTTCACCCAGGTGTATCAATGGGGACTAGCTAGGTAACTTGTCAATATAGTTGCGTGCGCTGGTTTGTGGCTGCACCCTACGGGAAGTGGGGTATGTAGATGTGGTGTACTGTAGTGCCCCAGGAGAGATTGTTTGAATTGTGCACACTTTGGTGTTTGTGGATTTGGCAAGTTACCAATGACCAGGGATTAAAAGTTGTAATAGGAGGACCTTGGCCTCAAACAAGACTTCAAGTTTAACTTTAGTAGTGATTATAGCAACTGTTGTTTCAATCTATGAAGAAAGATCCAAATTAAACAGCATATCTGAAATCTCAATAGCAAAATCGTATTTGAACTCACTGCAGATGAGAACTGAATGTTCCGTAACAGATTAAAATACTTGCCAACCTACAGTCTATACCAACCCATATCAAAAGGTTAAATAAGTTGGAACAGGGCACCACAGCATATTGAGATTGTAAATGTGTCATGAACCCCCCTCTCACAACCCCCCCCCCACTCCCCGAACAATCCAACTCAATTCAAGGCATGTATTTGTTCTCTCCATTCCATTATTCCAAAACCACTGCTCATAATGTTTTTATTTTTAATCTACAAGGCAATAACACAGTATTCAAATAAGTGATGGTAGACATTAGATTATTAATCACCATAGCCCACAAATATGCTAGATGTCAGATAATGGTCACACAGTTTGTTTACTGCCACCCTTACAGTAGTTATCCATGCTGAGATATTTAATTATCTTTTTCAAAACTCCTAGATGGCTAGGACTAATTTGGAGAACTAGAGCCAACTAGGAAAGTACTCTAGTAAAACTTCTAGCAAATTTTTAGCTACAATTATGGTCAATATTGATGACCCTTTTAAATTTCTCAAGAAAAGAACATGGTTCGTTTGTAAAAAAATATCTCTTGAAATAGACAATAAAGTATACTGTGTACCTACTAGTTTTACTACACGTCGTTCACCAAAATATTACGACACCAAAAAAATTAATAATATATAAAACAAATATTAATTCCAAAAAATTAAATATATTTATGCGGTACACAATATGCTAGTGAAACGGGAGATGTTACTCTACAAATGGTATTGGAAAGTGTAATCTAGCGAACGATACAAGCACTAACTACTTTTTTTCCTTCTTTCTTCTTCTTCTTCATCATTTTGCTTTCAAGGTTAGGGTTCGTTATTTTTTTATTGCTAAAGAAGCATTTGGAGGATGGTGGAAGCAAAATTTCATGCACGCCCTCAGCAATCGGACGATTGAATTTCATCGTCGGCCTGCGGGCCACTTTCTCAACAAGTATCTAATGACTGGGCTTAGAGCTAAGCCAGTAAACAACTCAGTTGAGAATTAATTACATGGAATAATTTTTCTTTTCAATTGCTGCGAGTTTCAGAAAAGCTTGAAGGTGATTTTATAATGATGCTTGAATTTCTTTTTCTTTTTCCTTCTTTCTCTTTCCTTTAGGAAGTGAAAGATCTTTTAAAATATTTTCATGAATGTTCAAAGCTTTTTTGTTTCCTTTCAGCTGCCGGCCTTTTGGGTCGACGGGGGAGGAAATGCAAAAAAATTCAAAAACACAAATCATTTCTGGTTTTAACCTGGGGATGGATTCCGGCGATGAGTAGCTAAAGCTTACTATTAGTCTAGTAGGAAAGAGGAGATGTCTTCAGGATTTGGAATTCAAACTAAAGAAAGATAAGAAACAAGATGTATTTCCCTTCTTCTCACTTCAATCGACTACAAATTAGCAGGCTTACCGGGGGGAGGGGGAGGGGGGAGGAGAGGGGCGAAGGGTGATGCCAAATATGACGACACAGCAAAGCGGTACACTGGAAATGGTAATCACACACTTGCAAGAGGAAATGATTTTCTTGGTTGGTCGGAGATGGTTTGATTTAAATGACATGCTCAAAGAACTGCAATATCGTGAAGTTGTCTAACTTATCCACACATTAAAGGTGGCACGGTTTTATGGGGGGGTGATGTATTCTCTCCCAGAATTTTAATGTCAAAACAGTGAAATTCAAGAATAGAGTTCCTTGCTACCACCTTTCTCAATCAACCTCTGCCCAGAGATAAATCTTTCTCCTCACTACCTCATGTCAACCACCATCCATCTCCTCCCATCAACGATCTCTCTCGCCTTTCTAGAAATGCAAACCGGAGGGCACGAAAGATACTATATTCATTTTGTTCCCCCCCCCCCCCTAACTTCAGGACATTTTTGTCAGTAGGTTCTAAGTTTATGATAAACTTAGTAAGGAGGACAAAAAAAAGGAAAAAAGTTTTCAATGTTGACTGCTACACAACATGATAATTCTGTGGAATTTAAATACTATCCTTTAGGAGTTATTGAAAGTGAAAGCCCACCCCACCCCCAACCCTCCCCTGCCCTTCCTTCAACCATTCCTTCCTTCCAAAGGAAAGCAAACTCCTGTTGTGAGGGAGCCTTTTTCCACCCATTTATATAAATACAAAAGACAGAGTAAAGACTATAATTTTGTGAAGATGTCCATAAAATGTCTGCAGATTCTAACTTTCACAATAAAAAAAAAAACGAAAGAAAAAAAAAAGTGGAAAAAGCTAAGGAAAATGAGTGAATGTGTTAGTAGGATGAAAAGCTGTTAGCTAACCCTGTTGCTCTAAGAGCCAATAGGCAGGACCAGCCTGATCATGGTTTAGTGGTGTATGTGCCGCTGGCCAATATCTGCCAACGGTTGAGCTGAGGGTGCCATTAGTGGTGGAGAAGGTCGTCAAGAGGGAGATGTTACCGTGACATGACTCCGCGTCGTCTGTCGGGATGGGAGGGAGGGGCTGCTGGGCTCCTTTCTGGTGGCTGTGAAGGTGCGGTGCTAGGGTCCTGTTTGAAAGAAGCAGAGAAATTTAATAGGATAAACTTTTGCGCAAACTTGACATCTATAAACGTGATTTAAATTAAACTGAAGAGAGAGGAATCGAGTCTGTCCAAACTTCACTCAAAGATGTTCTAACAATGTGTTCTAACAATTTTGCCAAGGAACACGTAGGCAGGTATGTTCTTATGCTCTTTTTAAATTGGGTCTGTCAATCATACCCAACCGACACTCGGTTAGACCAAAACGAGTTAAATTGAATTCGAATGAGCCAGTTTTGTCAATTTGAAGACCTGTTCGCTCCAACCCCAGGCCTGAAGAAAGTCGCTTTTGGGAAGGAATTCGAATGATAAAAAGTTTTACTTACAAGCCGATGCCTTCTGATGTTGGTTCGTAATGTAACGATCCTACGGAGAGAGGGAGACAATGAGATGAATTATAATCACCATAATTTATAAATTGTAAATCTTCAAGCAACTACTGACGAATATTGAAATTCTTTGATGTGACCATCCCGCAGTTGAAAATTCAATGGTCATTACTTGTGCGATAAAACATTTATAAAGTAACAGATCTAGTATTTCCCAATCTCATATCCCCATTTCACACCACCCACCCCCTTCCCTCCCCACCCCCCCTGCCAAGTGCTATTTCAAGTCATCAGGTGCATCCCGTTGCCTAGGAACTGTCAAATCTTTCCAGCGCTAACACCCTATTATTTATGTTTTTCGTTTATCAAAGCAGTTTTACCTTTCGTGACAACAACAGACTTCTCGTGCCTTTTCCTACAGAAGACCACCAGTAGAATCACCGCGGCGATAAAAGCAATTAGAGTCACAATCCCGACTACCTTGATAATGAGACCGTTCTCGTCATCACCGGTCGGAGGTCGTACTGAGGAAGAAAGATCAAGACGGGGAGAGAAGGCGAAAAAATAAGACTAATGGCAAGGTCACTACGTGTCATGAATATGCGCATATGTAAATTACCAGCCACCCATTGATTTGCAAATTGAAATCAATAGGGTTAAAAGAACTAAGAATCAGAATGGCCTTGATAACCTTTAGTGTCTAACGATTTTTGTCCTGAAGTGAAGTGTCGTTATTGGCACGGGGACAGGGACAGGGGCGATGAGTATAAAATTAATGACCGAACCCGATAAACGCTGTAGGGTCGATCAATCATTGAAGGTTGATCAATCATCTCCCATTGTGACTTTCACAACCAGTTTACTGCATTGTATTAAACTCCAATTTATGAAGAAAAAAAAAACTGCTAAAATTGCATGTGCAGAATTGAACCTGTCTTCCATATGATGCAGTAGTAATAACTAAATGTTTCCATCCACGATACAGCTTACATAAGAAGACTATTAAGAGCAAACTGTCATAGGACTGCTAATGTTCTGACGTGCTGTGTTCCATGCATCGTTGTTCCTGAAAGTGGCTTCAGATTTTAAGAGTCACAGAGATTACTTCCCAAACAAAATACTAAGAATTATCTGATTTTCATGACAGAGGATGGCTGAATTATGAAATAAAAAATGGACTGGGTAGTGTGTTCTGCTTCCTATGTTCTAACTTCCTTGAGCTGGATTTCTTAATAGTCTCTCTAATTATTCAACACCATTGCACCTACTCAACACCATCCTTGCACTTTAATCCATCAACTAGATTTGTATATATTCTCTCTCGACTTATTCCACACCATTGCACCTAATCAACACCATCCTTGCACTTTCTTCCCTTAACTGGATTTGTAAATATTCTCTCTCGACTTATTCCACACCATTGCACCTACTCAACACCATCCTTGCACTTTCTTCCCTTAACTGGATTTGTTTATATATTCTCTCTCTACTTATTCCACACCATTGCACCTACAGTACTCAACACCATCGGTGCACTTTCTTCCATTTAACTGTATTTGTATATATTCTCTCTCTAATTATTGAACACCATTGCACCTACTCAACACCATCCTTGCACTTTCTTCCATTTAACTGTATTTGTATATATTCTCTCTCTACTTATTCCACACCATTGCACCTACTCAACACCATCCTTGCACTTTCTTCCCTTAACTGGATTTGTATATATTCTCTCTCTAATTATTCAACACCATTGCACCTACTCAACACCATCCTTGCACTTTCTTCCATTTAACTGTATTTGTATATATTCTCTCTCGACTTATTCCACACCATTGCACCTAAGCAACACCATCCTTGCACTTTCTTCCATTTAACTCTATTTGTATATATTCTCTCTCTAATTATTCAACAACATTGCACCTACTCAACACCATCCTTGCACCCCAAAATAACACTTCCCTTGTTAACTATAATCTGGCCTTTACTCACATGTACAATTCAATTACACCCTTATTGTATCCTTTTGGTTATATGACCACAACTTACTTGGGATACTTGGTGGCATCTGTATGACATAAGGTGCACTGAGAGGTCCCATGCCAGCTGAGGTGTGAGCAGCCACAGATACCCTGTACCATGCAGATGGTGTCAGTTGGGTGATACGGGTCACGACCACGATGGGGTTGTTTATGGTCTTATTCTGGCCTGCATTGGTGCTGTTACTCAAGCAGAAGACAGAGTACCCGGTCACGATACCCTTGACCCGACTGGAAGAGGGAGGGGTCCAACTGACGATGAGGGATGTGGACCCATTAGGGCTGACCTGGACAGAACTTGGTGATACCCTGGGAACTGTCAAGTGAGGTAATCCAATGTTCATTTTAGAATACATGAATGACATCTTTGCATTGAATTTACAACTTACAGCTATACTAGGGTAAATGCAACCCCTCTAATAGAAGCACACATTATGTCCTTCTTTTATCACAGACAGATCAAAGGAGCAGTGCAACCTTGGGATTGTTGAAGGCAACTCTGTAATGGGAGGGGGAGGGGATGGGGGTCTGGGATACACTTCCCCAAGGAAAGTAAAATTTTAAAGGGGAAAGGCTGCATCCTGAGACATATTTCGACTATAAGCTTAGGACTACAGAACTTTAGGTCTTCACCTAAAGGTTGTGCTGTACTTAAGAATTTTTAGGTGACAGAGGTTGAAGAAGGGATATGCACCACCACCCCGGACCCACCCCACCCCTCGCCTACCAACTTATTCAAGCTCCCATTCATAAATTACCTTACAGCACATCATTAAGTACTTACTATCTTCAGCTGTTACCCCAATGAGAGGGTCGCTCTCTGTACCCTTATAGAGGCCATTGAAGGGTGTAACTACGATGGTATATGAATTCCAGGGATCGAGGTCTGTGAGGACCAGACTGCGACTATCTGTGACTGTCATGATCTTTTTCTTGGTAATCTGGTAAGTTGGATAGTACGAGATGTGGTACCCGTCGATGTAGGCTGCGTAACGGTTCACCTGCATGGTTAAAGAAGAAAACGATCACGTATGAAAACAAACTAAAATACGGACAGATATCCGGAAGAATGAAGATATGTCAGTCAAGGTAATACCAACTAAAATATAGACAGACAGATATCCGGAACAATAGAGATATGTCAGTCAAGGTAATACCAACTAGAATACGGACAGGTATCCGGAACAATAGAGATATGTCAATCAAGGTAATACCAACTAAAATATGGACAGATATCCGGAACAATAGAGATATGTCAGTCAAGGTAATACCAACTAAATTACGGACAGACATATCCGGAACAATAGAGATATGTCAGTCAAGGTAACAACAAACTAAAATACGGACAGATATCCGGA
This sequence comes from Apostichopus californicus, assembly GCA_020650975.1. Classification (NCBI taxonomy): domain Eukaryota; kingdom Metazoa; phylum Echinodermata; class Holothuroidea; order Aspidochirotida; family Stichopodidae; genus Apostichopus; species Apostichopus californicus. The sequence goes on along the minus strand of JAIPMN010009080.1, from coordinate 9,694 downwards.
ACAATAGAGATATGTCAGTCAAGGTAATACCAACTAAAATACAGACAGATATCCGGCACAATAAAGATATGTCAGTCAAGGTAATACCAACTAAAATACGGACAGATATCCGGAAGAATGAAGATATGAAAGTAAAGGCAATACCAACTTAACTATAGACAGAAGATATCAACAGGGTATGCAATAGTTTCATACTATAGGAAATGTGCATTGTACCACATATATGGAATAATCCATGGAAATGCAAAATACAGCGCATTACGCTAGAATCACATTCTCAACATCATTTTGGTGGAGAGATGGTGCACTGTAAATTGAAGAGTCCCTCCCTTATAACAACGGTTCTCAAACGATAGGATGCGACCCAAAAGTGGGCGATAATACGTTTTTGGTGGGTCACATGATTTTTCCTTACGTGAATTTTTTTTTTCCGTACAGTTCTTTTGTAACTTGCCTGTCAAGCCCACAGCCTAAGTTAGCTCCCGTGGATTTTGAGCATTAATTCTGAGGAAGGTGTGTGTGTGGGGTTTTGGGGTGGGGTAGGGGGTATGGAGTGTCTGGTGGCTCAGTCCTCGTGGAAGATCCTGGGCCATGGTCCTTAAATGTTCCTGGAAGAATCTGTCGATGATTTTTCCTGTGCATAATCTTATTTTACTAGAAAAGTCGTTAGTGTTTATCTTCTATATATACACTATGAAGTACTACTACATGCACAAAAAACTTCATAAGAAAATTATCAACATTAATATCATCAATTCCATTTCATCTTTACAAAAAACGACTGAAATTTCCAAACATTAGAAAATTGTTTAAATTTTCTGTAGAAAACTTACACTCCATGTGAGTTGAAGTTTAGTAGCACTGACTGGATAGGCACCAGTGACAGCCAGTCCACACAAGTTCAATTTGCTCTCCAACAGGGAATTGGGGATGGACGGAGGTGGTGCAAGTTGGCCCTCTGGTAATGTCCTCACCGCCTCTAGTGAGGACTCGGTGCCGTCTCTCTCCCTGTGGAACGGCTGCACCGACACTGTGTAGTCTTCGTCTGGTATCAGACCTGTTACGATGTGAGAACTGTCTCCCATCACTGTCTTGAGGATGGAGTTCCCCTGCCCGGAACTTGGACGGCATTTGATTTTAAACCCATCCAACGTCACATCGGAGCGTGAAATCTAGGAAATATAATATTTGTGTTTACTATAGTTAGGGGGGACAAAAGTACACCTTGGTTCGACGCGAAGTACTCAAGAACTGCGAGTCAAATAAAAGAGCCTGGTTTTCTTTATGGGAGAAAGGCTTATGATCGGATGTGTCGAAGCACACCCTACATAGAAAGAAAGCAATTTCACAAGAAAAATAATTTACTCAAAGGTTGACTTGCAATAAAAAAAGATAATGTCCATTAAGGTTGACTATGCTCTGATGCCTGATAGAGTGAAAGCTAATTGCACTCTTGGCAAGGGAAGGCTAAAAGTGAGAACATTTTACAACATTTGAAAAATGACCTTGAGACACATCCTCTCTAAACCTTGAATCTGCTCTCTATAACATCCTGTCAGAAACACTGACAAAGGAAACTACTTAGTTTACTCTCATAGCAAAATAACTATTGAGGTGGGCTGTGGAGGGGGGGGGGAAGAGGGGGATGGGAGAGGGGGACATTTTGACCATCTAACTTCTATAGGCAATTCACACATCCTCTACTTTCTTCCATGGACACTACCTTCAAAGACACTAAAAATTGTTTAACTGAATCAAGATGTTATCACTTTCCATACCAACAAAGAGCATTTTATTTCCAAAATTAAATGGTATCTATGGTCCTTCCATAGAAATGGCCATTTATCTGTGCAATTAGTTCTGTATACCAGAAGATCAAAGAAGTCACACATTGTTGCAACAAATCATTGGCTCCATACAAATGTGACCTATGACCTTTGGTGGTGACTAAGTGTACACAATACAAACTTATCATCCACCACAAGAATGAGGGATTGATACAAATTGGATAGCTTCTGTTGATGTATCCAGAACAGATCTAACCTTTGACCTCAGTGGTAAAACTAGTACTATTAAATTCAACAGGGGCACTTGCTGGCCCACTATAGAATGGACAGCTCCTTTCCTGTTTGAAAACAGTATGGAACAGTATAGCCTTTTTTTCTCTTTTTTTTTCAAAGAAACAAATGAACTAATGTTTCAAACATCCAATTGGGGGGAATTGCTAATGATTATGCATTATTTTGTTATGCAAATGCATTTCCCTGTGGAAAATATACCCTTTAATTGATGCATAACTGTGACATCGAGGTGACGATAATAAAAAGTCATAAGACCGATGTTTCCGACTTGCTTACCTCCCACTGTAGAAGGATGGACGTTGGACTCAGAGGGACAGCTTTGGTGATGTCAACAGACACTGAATCGATGAAGGCTGTTCCTTGGTCATCCCCTGTATAAGCAGCTGTGAAAACAAAGAAAAATAATATAATGATTAATAGCAGAAAACAAAATAACAAAACAAAATAAAACAGAACAACCTTCCAGGGCTCCTCTCCTCCCAAAAAAAAACACTGGTCGATCGTGTATACGAACATAACATGACTGAAGAATGGAAAACCTATGCCTGTATCTTTACAGCTGATGCACAGTTCTCCCTTCTCAACCCCCCCCCCCTCCCCCATCATCTAGCCATCTTCTACGGAGTATTATTAGCAATGCAAGTTTTCAAAGAGCAAAGAAATGTAATACATTCTATAAGTTTAGCTGCCAACTTTTGTCAGCTTTCTATAAAAACTCACTCGAAAAACTGTCTGCCAATTCTAACAAGACAAGACAAATATTGTCCACCTTCAACGAGCACCTTTCAAAATTTGTCGTGGAGAGATTGACAGACCTACGGTCAGTAAAATTTGACTGAAATCTTTTCATTAATGTGATCATCTCTGATGATTATTCCGATGCTGCAACGTGTATCTAAGAGGGACTGATTTTACGTTAGAAACTTTTTCTTTCTTTTTTTTCTTGAAAAGTATCTCCTTCTGATTTCTGTCGTACTTAAGTGGCTTGCTTGCCCCAAGGATCAGATTGTGAATATTCTTTCTCCGAATGGAGATATTTAATCAAGAGGGGAAAAGATCTTATCTCTCTCTCTCTCTAGCTTACATGTAGATGCAAACTAAGATACTACTTTTTATCTCTGTATTGTCTCTGCTGTTGTCTTTATATTGTTGGAGTATACAGAGAATGATATTCATTTCCTTCCTAACCTGTTCTTTGAAAGTCTTCTGTGATGGCATTTGCAAATTCAGACTAAATCACAGAATATAATCAACTGCTCTCTGTTTGTTTTAAGTAGTAATTTCCCTTAAAATTGCTAATTTATGATTGAACTTGCCTATAAAGTTTGATCTATGAATAATATTTCCGGAATAAAATTCCCATGGGTATAAACAATCTCCCAAAGTCTGGATAATATGCCAAAGAGCAATCTATAATATTTTGTACTTCAGAATAGGCCAGTTCATCTTGCAAAAGGAGTTCAAGGTGATGTCAATTCCAACATGGCCATCTACCTACACCTGTCAATTAAGCCCTCCCCCACCCATACACACCCCCCCCCACGCACATATTAATGAAATGTTTGAATTTAATTACTTAATATCACCTCATTCCACTGTTATTCGGTGGACTACAGTAACTAATTGCATTGTCATCTTCCATTTTATCTTTCTTTCTTAAAAGTCAACTTGGAGACACTATCAAACTTTTAAAATATCTATGCAAAATTTGCTGCTTCTGAGCTTGCTCAGGAAGTTTACTCTCAACTCACCCAATGTCACGACAGGACTGCTGACTCTACTTGGAATGCCGACGCCATTGGAGTTAATACCCCTCGCTATGAAGACGTACGGTGTCCCTGGCTGCAGTCCAGTCACTACATGAGTAGTAGCTGATATGATGCCGTCCACCTTCACCCATCCTATCATGAAACGGAAAATATAAATACATTTCTTAAGCAAAAGCAAATGTGTGATGGAATGAGACTTGACGTTTTGCTTCAAAATACCCAAAAGATGAGTGGGGGGGAGGTAATTCAATATACAAATATAGAAAAATATTAAAGACAAGTTTCACTTTTAGTGTCATAATCAACTTATTCACCTTGATTCACATACCCCCCTCCCCCCTCCTGGCCCCCACATGCTCTCTACTCGAAAAAAAAAATTATAGACATAATCACCGTGGCTTCTGGTTGTCTCTAACATTCCCAAGTACAAATATCTAAATACATGCATCAAATCAACAGTAACAGGCAACTTTTGACGCAACAGACATTAGCTTATAGAGACAGGGGAGCCGATGATTTCAAACTTCTTACAAACCCCCAGAGGTCCGTCTTTTATTTTTAAATCATTACATTCTATTTTTAAATAAAAATAAAAATAAAATAAAATAAAAATATAAACCAAACAGAATAAGAAAGGAAAGAAAATGTCAAAGGATTCCTAAGGACAGGTGGTGGGTGTTATATATACCTAATGCTGTGTTAGGTGTAAAGTACTCTAGTCTGTACGATGTAACTGGAGGCCTTCCCGCAACGCCAGAGGCAGGACTCTCCCAACTAAGCTGGACAGAGTTCCGGGTGACGTTGATGGCTGATAACGATAAAGGGGCCCCCGGAAGATCGGGGATGTTCGGAGGAGGTTGAACCAATGAGGGCTGGTTGTTTCCTAGGTAGAAATAATCGGGGAAAAAACACCATAAAACAAGTTGAAAAGAGAAAGACCGAAATGATTACCTGCTGACATAGTAGTAGGCCTAGGATATGATGATACATTTGTTCATCACATGGGATATCCAAAATATGAGTGAGGCATTTAATAATGATAATAATATTTGATTTTGATATAGGGCTTTACACCAGCGATAGGTCTCAAAGCGCTTTACAGACGTTATATTACCCCTGGTCAATGATAACCTGTCCCAGAGACAATCCCTCCAGTCGGCAGCAGTTATATACTGCACCCAATGACAAGTTATCTCACAGGTACCCATTTAACCCCTGGGTGGAGAGAGGCAAGTGAGATTAAACATCTTGCCCAAGGACACAACGTAATGAACTAGGCATGAATCGAACCAGCAATCCTTGGATCACAAGTCCGACGCCTTAGCCAATTGGCCACCACGCTCTTCGTTAGAAAGGTTTTAAGAACATAAAGCAAGAATTGTCAAAAGTAGTTCCAATTTCTCTCAAAGGTACACACGAAAGGGAAACTACAGAAATAGAACGAAGGCTATAAATGGCTTCTAAATAATTCCTAACCTGCAGTAGATATTTGTTCTAAGTTTAATAATAATCGCTAAACCGGTGAGATCAAAATGATGTGGGCTTGTTATCCCCCGGCCATTCGTATTTTTAGATTTTTACTTTTAATTTTTACGTTCCAAAATATATTGAAGAGTACTTTCTCCTGGAGGTCCTGACCTATTCTTTGAATTATTCCCAGGCTTACAGGAAAGATAAAACACGAGCATAGAATGTATCTGTGATGGCAAAACACTTTGAGTGTGATTATACAAGAACCTCTTACTGGTTAAACGTAGGTGACCTTTTCTATTACATTTTAGCCTAATTATGGCCAACGATAAACTGATGATGGGACAGATTTACCCTTTCCCCTCCGCCCCTCCTCCTTACGAAAGTTTCTAAAATACATTTATGTGCACTACTTTAATCCTTTAACAACCCCCCCCCCCCACCCTTATGCACCTTGACCAGATTTAAGTTTTATTCTTGATAACACAGCCTCAACTGTGTATGCAAGATTTTGGAACCACCCCTCCTGAGCCTTGAGTATAATAAATTATTGAAATTAAATTGAATAGATAAATTGCAAGCAAAACACTTACTGATGACTGTCAAGGAGGCAGACCAACTGCTCTCCCCGCTAGCGTTTGTTACCATGCAGCTATAAGAGGCGGTGTCCGCGGGCTGGACTGACAGGATTCGCAAAGTATGCGAACCATCCACGGAAAATCTGACAAAAAGAAACGAGACAGAAATCAGGTGAGATCGACGCTAAAAACATATTCAAACACATCTGATAAATTTATGAGAATTTGAAATTTATTTTGTCTATTTTTTAAAGATTCCCTTGGCACATGTGAAAGACCACCGCGTGACACACAATGTATCTTACCTTTTGTGTCAGTAACTTCATAATTCTGCAAGTTAATATAAATATCGTTTGAGGTTGAAATTAATGCGCTTTGTGAATATTGTAAAATGTTCCATATTTGGAGTAGTAATACTTCCGAGAACTGGTTAATATACTCGTTGAGATTTGGTAAAACTCTTTGATGGATCTGTAAAGTCGTAATATTTTTTACTGTAAGAACAAAATAAATGGTAATACTTTTTAAAAGAAATAGCCAAATTGTTGACTTTTTCCAGAGATGGAAGATTCTAATCTAAAAGGTTCATTACCTGTTCCTCTCTTGGATGGGTTCCCCTTCCTTGGTCCACTGGACTTCACCTACATCATCCACTAACAAGCAATAGAAGACAGCAGTTGACCCTTCCATTAACGTCTGGTCAAACGGTCCTGTTCTTATAACTGGCGGTGGAGACAGACTTGACCCTACCAAAGTGAGAACCAAAACTAAGATATTGTTTCTCGTGGATATCGAGTAGAAAATGTGATTCAAAAGCCTACGTCGTATTAGGTTCTTCCAAAGTTTAGAGAGACGGATGAGGGGAGGGGTAAGAATGATGGATGGAGGGAGGGAGGGGTAAGAATGATGGATGGAGGGAGGGAGGGGTAAGAATGATGGATGGAGGGGTGTAAGAATGACAGATGGAGGGAGGGGTAAGAATGATGGATGGAGGGGTGTAAGAATGACAGATGGAGGGAGGGGTGAGAATGACGGATGGAAGGAGGGGTAGGAATGACGGATGGAGGGAGGGGTAGAATATAAGAGTGACGGATGGAGGGAGGGATGGAATAAGAATGACGGATGGAGGGAGGGGTATTAATGAGATAAAGGTAGAGGCACGGAGGCAGAGTGGTAAGGGGGGGAGGAGTTATGGAAACTCTTGAGCAAACCTATAAAAGTGAGGAAGAGTGACTGTTAGAGGGAGTTACATTACTCTATTAATTAACCTTGAGATAACATTTTTAAACTGTTTTCCTACGACAACGGAGACGGTTACTGTTACTTTGAGACACATTATTGACAATTTAATGATAACATCGCAATTAGTGCTGCACAGTGTTTGGTTCCCCGAGTGTATCTGTTATCTTGTAATTGCTGCGTCTCTATTACAGCTGTTAGAGTTTATTATATCCAAATATGAATATTATCCGACGAGAGAATGAGACTTGTGACACATTGCTAGCTCCTCCGACAATTACCCCAGGGTTTATTCGGCTCTATGAAACAAGCTTTCATGAGGATGTGTTTTTCTGTTCTGCAGGATTCTGTTTCCATTAATTCTCATTTCTTTTCTTTTGTTTAAATAACATGATAAAACCTGAGTCATTCAAGATTCATCCTATTAACCTTCACATCACAAGTGTACCGTTACTCCAAAACAGATGGAGGGTCCCTTCTAACGTCTGTTCTTGTCGTTAGAACATGATGCAATTACTGAAGACTCGAATGGTTCTATTTTAAAACAAATCTTTGGTTTCTTGGTCTAGACTTTACTCATTAAATGTAAAACAAATATAGGAGTAACCAAGGTCTTCCAAACCATTCGTACACAAAACAAATAGAATATGTCTGACTAGAGAGAAACTTTTTGTGTGAAAAGATCAAAAAGTAAACCTTGAAACTTTGGAAGCAAGAAAAAAATAAAAAAATAAACAGTAGAATACTGAGTTATCTAAACTGCATGTTCTTCTATTTTTCCCGTATTTTTGGAATAATTTCTCTCACTGAATAGTTACGTAACAGATGATCGACATGGTCCATTCTTACCAGGAAATATAAAACTGATTTATTTTACCATAGGGGGGGAGGGGTCTGACTCACCTATGACTCTGACCAGAGCACTAGCCTGGACGTTCCCTGACCCACTGTTGGTGGAACAGACGTAGGTCCCCTCGTCATCCTCCTGCGCTCCGGAGATGTGTAAGGTACCCTGGTTGTCCACCCTGAAACGACCCCTCGATGCCCCGGGCTGCAGTGTTAAACCCTGGAGGAAGAAAAGTTTTAAAACAAAACACTTATGACTGATCCGATATCCTCTACATTCAATCCCTGTTGGTGTACATACCAACCACAGTCTGGGCAATTAAGAGTTGGCTGACGTAGCATGTTAATTTATTTATCTGCTTGTTAACCTTCACCATGACAAAATCATCTTAAATGGGTGTATTAATTTACTGGATGTCAATTATGTTATTCTCAGTCACGCTACGGACCTGGCAAAATCATCGAACGGACGCAGGTACAGAAAGAAAGATACAAAATCCTCCAATCAGCAACCAATGATTTCAAGTAATCTCAACCATTCGTGTCGTTTTATTGGTCGATGGAAACCTGAAGAAGACCTTTTTTTCAACCTGAGAGTAAAATTTCTTCCTCAACTTTTGCAAGAGCTAAGTACTACCACCACCGACCACTATTTTATCCGAACCATTCGATACAGAAGGACGGTCACGTTCTCCTTTTGAAGTTCTCCAATTTTCTATCACTTGAAGTTTTAAGTAGTCCTTGTATCCAGCTTCCTTCCTCATGACCTAGTTTCTTTTCAAAATACCCTTTAAAATACAAAAATACTTTGTCCCTCCTAACAAGAACAACAAATCAATTCTCTATCTATTTCCTTACAAAACAGTCCTCTTTTTCTTTTTTCCTATTTTTTTTTCTTTCTCTTTTTTTTATTCATCCTGCTGTCTTTACATATCAAACACAGTTAGAGCTTAAAGACTCTTTCTCGGGACTCAAGTTTTCCTCGAAAATCAATTCTTCTTCAGTTGTGTTTATTTTTAGACCTTTCCCCCATATTAAAGTAGGCATAATGTCTCTCTCGCTGTACAAGTATCTTTGGTTTCTCCACCGTCGCCTTTTTTCTTTAATCGCGCGATAAAAGTTCTAACCGTACACTCAACACCTGAAAAATCGATCGTGTTAAACACTTGGAAGACTAGTACAACAAAATACATGAATACAAAAATATTATGGATTCCTGTTATATCAGAGATGAATTTATTTCACCCTAAATTTGTAAACATTACAACCCTGTAAAGGTTTGGCTAGGCGGTCAATAATGGATGGGTGGGTTGGCCAATGTTTAACCCTCGCAAATGAATTTGAATAAATAGGATAAGACTGGCATATATTTGTGCTTCTTTACGTGCTACAACTCAAATTGACTTAGTCCAGAAAGCACAATTGACAAAGAGACAACTTTTAAGGTGTTTTTTAACTTTAACAGGTGTGTAAGTGCTTTTTAACAGTTTCAGATAAATTCATGTTATTTTATGGGGAGGAGAATAAAAAGACTGGCATATGTAAGTTAAGTGCTCTACAACCCCAATTAACCAAGAATTGACCTAATAAGCCATGAAATTATAGAAAATGACAAAATATTTCAATGTTTCTAGCCTTGACAGGTATCAGATTTTATTAAATATCATAAATATTTTTTTTGTCATTATAACGAAACACTGCAAGGTATATA